>SJXQ01009898.1:152718-196758 GCA_006408695.1 Aepyceros melampus
TTGGTTAGTCGGCTAAGTTATGTCCAGCCCTTTTGTGACCCTATGGACTAAGGCCCACTAGGCTCCTCTGTCCATGGCATTTCTCAGGCAAGAATACTGGAGTGGATGGCCTTTTTCTTCTCCAGTGATCAAACCCATATCTCCTGCATTAGCAGTGGGTTCTGTACCACTGAGCCACCAGGGAAGCCCTCTTCTTCCTTTATTCACTTGTTAATGTTGCTGTTCCCTAAAGTTCCATTCTTAACCCTCTTCGCACACCCAAGGCCATATCTAGCCTTTGGCTTCAGCCAGCACCTGAACACCAAGGGTTTCCATATTTCCTGCTTCATCTGCACACACAAGAAGCCAGAAACAGCTCTGAAACTTCACTGCAGCCTTGCTTCCTGGCCCTGGCCCTAACCCCACCCTTCCCTCCACACTGCCTCCTCTCTCCTCATCCACTCAGTCACCCAACACAGAAGCCTGTGCTGTGTGTCTGGGATTTCTTCTCTTTCTATAGCCCTGCATTTAGCCAGTTGTTGGTCTTATCTGTTCTACTTTCAGAATTCTGCATGGCTCCTTCTCTCCTGCCCTGGCTTACACCCTCACTGTGTTTTGCCTCAATTACTACATTAGGTTCCTAACTTCTGTGCCCCTCCACCCAGCCCCTTATCTCATGTCCTCCCTGCTACACTGAGGCCAGAGCAATAGCTCTAAGACAGAGATCTGTTGGTGTCTCTTTTCTCAAAATCCTTCAGTTGCCCACCCACCTGTAACCCCCTTGCCAGTGACTTTCAGAATAAACTCCCAGTCCCTCAGCCTGACACAAGGCCTCTCTGGGCCTTTCTGCGGCCTGCCGCTCCAGCTGTCCCTCTTGCCCCTCCTCCAGTTGCATCCCCAGCTCAGCCACTGAACAGGGCCCTGGCTCACTCCACTGTCCGGCTGCTGTGGGAACCGCCCTGCCCCCAGTCTTTGGCTCGTTGCTCAGCACGCAGCTCAGGCGCCAGCCTCCAGGCAGCCTTCCTGCCCAGCCTGGGCTGTGCATGCCCATCCTCGGCCTGCCTTTGGGGACCTGGGTACCACTCATTGCTCTGCCTGGCCTGGTTTCCTCACTCAGCATTGAGCTCCTGATAGTCAGAGTCACGTCTTATTATTTCACATCTCCAGCACTTGATGAGGTGCCTCACTCATCATGTTTCTCAAAAGGAGTGGGGCCACATACGAAGACATCTCCAGTGGCCCATTTGTAGCAGGCTTAGCCCTTTTAGTAAGAAGTTGCTATTTCCGTCTTAGTCCAAGAAGACTCTCAACTCTTTCTTGTTATGTGCTCAACAGACGTTTATGGAGGAGATGACACGCAAGCAGCCTGATGTGGACCGGGTCACCAAGACGTACAAGAGGAAGATCCTAGAGCCAGCCCACGCGCCTTTCATGGAGAAGTCCCGTGGCAGCAGTACGTGGAGCCCTTGGGCAGGAGGTGTCCTTCCTGCTCATGAGGATGAGCTTTTCAAAAACTATATGGGATTAGAATGAAAATCTTTTTTTTGAAACTCACTTTTCTTAGCAGTAGCTAGGCTCCAGTTTTTTGAATTGGTATGAAATTTTGGGGTGGCTAAGCCGATTCATTTGTAGCAGCCTTCTGATTATTTTAGTCATCAGCGCTGTTTACATTTGGTTTACAGTAGTTTCTTCTTAAAATAAGTTGGTGCCTGTAGAACCGTTGATGTCTCCTTGGTCCACTAACATGGGACAGAACTGATTTGAAAGGATGAGACAGGTACCTGTTGGCTGGGGAAGAGCAGCAGTTCGTGCTTCCGTATCTCAGTGTGGCCAGGTCCTGTGTCCTTCCTCAGTTACTGACCGGATATCATTGTGCAGATCCTTTAGGTTCAGCCAGATGGCACCTTCTCATTGTGAATGGACAAAACCAGCTTTTCTGATCTCGTAATTATTTTTCCTTTCAGGGAAGTCTTTGAGTCAGCCTGCCCCTCCTTCCATGCCAATCCTCTCACAGTCTGAAGCAAAAAATCCGCGGATCAACCAGCTCTCCGGGCGCTGGCAGCAGGTGTGGCTGCTGGCGCTGGAGCGGCAGCGGAAGCTGAACGACGCTTTGGACCGGCTGGAGGAGGTGAGGCCCCGCCAGGCAGCCATCCCTGGAGGGAAATGACTTATCAAAACACGGCCCTCCTGAGGCTCTGTGTACTGACCCATGTGCCTTGACCTACTACTTCTGCGGAAGGAGCAGCAGAGCAGTGTAGGCCAGGACTCAGTCCTGCAGGCCCCCTGGGAGAAGAGACTCTCGCGAGGAAATTAACAGCTGAGGGCTGCAGCACTGGTGGTGGGAAGCAGGCTGCCAGCCCGTCCCCGTGGGTCCAGCCTGTGGCGCCATCCTCCTTAGCGCCCGGCCATGCTTGGGAATCGGGAACCAAACCTAGCAAAGTTACCAGCGGGTGTGGAGCGGCTCATAAAAATGACCATACTGAGCCCTCTGTGTAAAGAGATAAGCTCCCGAATTGTGAAATGAGTAGCTTTTTTAATAATCCTATTATTTGTCAATTCTTCAGTAGATTATAAAAAGCAAATCTATTTGAAGCATCATTAACCAGTCTGAAAAATATAGTACTTCACTTCCTAGTTTCTAAAACAAATATCTAATATCTTTTGTATTTTTTTATTTGTGCATATCAAAGCAGCTATGCCCAGAAGTGAGTGTTCTGTGTTTTCTGTTGTTATTTCTGTAGATCCAGTTGAGTTTTAAGCATATTTGGTTTTGGCTTTTTTCTTTTTTTTTTTTCTTTTCCCCATTCCTTCCAACTTTGGAGTTTGAAAGACCAGGGGGAAACCCGCTGCACTGTTTAAGTCATCCTGAGTCTGTGTCACTGGCATAGTCCAAGTAGCTCAGCATCACTGTGTCCACTGCACAGGCCCGCTGCTGTCCACCAGGGCCAAATACTCACAGTGGGAATCAGAGGGCAGTTTACTCCCTCTGGCGCCATCCAAAAGAAACACCGCATAAATGGGGCGCACTGGGGACTTCTCTTTTGGGGTAGAATCCATTCTTTTCCATCTAAGGGGGTGATCCTTTGAGAAAATGCCAAGGGAAAGCAAGGCTGACCCTCCCACTCTTGCTCTGCGTGCTCTGTGTCTTCCATGGCGGTTGTTGAGTGACTGTTTCTCTCACTGCTCCATTTTACCGCAGCTTGCGTAAGCAGTCATGGCTTTAAGTGAAGGAGCCAATGTGCCTTCACAAAAGAGGCAACACAGAGATTTCATTGTTGGTCCCCTCAAAAGGCCCGCATGGCTTTGCTGGATGTCTGAAAGTTTGGGTATGCTCTGGGCAGGTTTGAAGGCCAAAACAGCAGGTCTTGTTGACTCCTCTGATCTCTTGTCTAGTTGAAGGAATTTGCCAACTTTGACTTCGATGTCTGGAGGAAAAAGTATATGCGTTGGATGAATCACAAAAAGTCTCGGGTGATGGATTTCTTCCGGCGAATTGACAAGGACCAGGATGGGAAGATAACACGTCAGGAGTTTATCGATGGCATTCTAGCATCCAGTGAGTCCAGTCACAATTCCAAACCCAGGTCACACCTAGACTCTTTGCACTTCTTTGTAGAAGCAGGCTATATTTCTGGCTAAACAGTCTTTCTTAGGTGAAAGCTGAAGTCTTCGAGAAGAAGTAGTGTGCCTGCTTACTGAAACTGGTCTATTGTTTCGATGGGGAGTTGGACCTCATTTTGCTTAGAATTAAAAAAAGCAGGTCTTATTTGACACATTATGGCAAGCAAAACACATTCGAAGTTTAGAAAAGGAGCTAACTCTTGTGAATAATGAGGTTCTAAGTACAGGCAGACATTTGAGATATTGCAGGTTAACTTCCAGACCACCTTTATAAAGCAAATATTGGAATAGAGAGAGCCATTAGAGATTTTTGGTTTCCCAGTGATATAAAAGTTATGTTTATACTACACTGTAGTCTATTAAGTATTCAGTAGTGTTATACCTTAAAAAATGATGTATATACCTTAATTTAAAAATATTTTATTGCTAAAATATGCTGACCATTGTCTGAGCCTTTAGCAAGTCATTATCATTTTGCGGTAGTAACATCAGAGATCATTGATCGCAGATCACCATGATAAATATAATAATAATAATGGGAAATTTGAAACATTCCAAGAATTACCAGAATATGACACACAGAGATATGAGGTGATCATATACTGTTGGGGAAATGGTGCCAGCGAACTTGCTTGGCAGGGATGGAGTTGGCGCAAACCTTAAATTTGTTTTAAAAAGCGGGGAATAATATCTGAAGCATAGTAAATGAGATCATATATTTTATAAGCTGTTACATAGATGCCAGAAACTGACATGAAATATGCCTATAAAATATTTTTTTTAAGTTTTTCACAATATCAGTTGTTCAATAGGAATTCAGATTTTTTTTTCTTGCAATTTTATTGAGATGTAAGTAGCATACAGCACTGAATAAGGTTAAGGTATACAGCATAATGATTTGATTTACGTATATTAAGTAATTATCACAGTAAGTGTAGTGAACACTATTTCATATAGGTACAAATTTAAGACATAAAAAAATTATTTCTTGTGATAAGAACTCTTAGGGTTACTCTCAATAGCTTTTATATGTGACATACAGCAGTGTTAATTATATTTATCATTTTGTTGTACATTACATCCCTCATCATGTCAGTTTCTGGCATCTGTATAAAAGCTCACAAAATGTGTGATCTCATGTATTTTTAGCAAAAGGAGTAAGTGAGGCATTTAGTTAAGTGACTTGCCCAGATCACCAAGCACAGCTCACAGGGGTGCTGCTTCACGTGGAGACCCAAGAAGGCCTGTTTGGAGGTAATACCTGAGTTGAGACCTAAGTGATGGTAAGGATTCAGCCACGTCAAGATTTCAGGGGAGAGACAGAGGCAGAACCGCAGCAGGTACAAAGTGCTGAGAGGCGAATGAACTTGGCAGGTTCTCAGAGGTTAACATGGTTGGAGTGTCATGACCTCAGAATTGGTAAGATGTGAAGTTGGAAAGGTAGAAAACAACTATTAACATGGGGCATTGTTGGCCATCGTGACGGGATCAGATCTTATTCTCGAGACAGTGGGCCGCCAGCAAAGATTTCCATGAGAGACAGTGTAGTCCACTTTATGTCTGAAAAAGTCACTCTGGTTATTATAACATTCACACTTTGGAAAGCAGTTGTGAGGAACCCAAAGCAATAATCTAAACATAGAAAAACTTCACCCCGTTTATTCCAAATTGTCACTCTTCTGAAATAATCTAAATATCCAACCTATTGATAGTGGAGTGAATAAGTATATTCTGAAGTTTGGTGGTAGGTCTCTGGTTTTAAATTGCATGGGGGATTGGGAGGGTTATGAGTCTTATTAGCAAAAATGCCAAAAACCAAGTGTGTTCTGGGGCATGCTCTGAGTATGCCATAATATATTTTGGAGTGATGTTTATCTCCTTTGTAACTTTTTGTATTTTCTAAGTTTTCTAAAGGGAGCATGTACTGGTTTTTAGGGAAAAAAAAAAAAGTGAAGACAAATTCTTTTAAAGAAGTATTTATATAACCTCCAATCAGCCAAGTAAGCCTTTTCTTTTAGTTAATGTTCCAAATGTGATTAATTTTCCTCCAGAGTTTCCTACTACCAAATTAGAGATGACTGCCGTTGCAGATATTTTTGACCGAGATGGGGATGGTTATATTGATTACTATGAATTCGTGGCTGCTCTCCATCCCAACAAGGATGCTTATCGACCAACAACTGATGCAGATAAAATTGAAGACGAGGTACAAGAAATAATTGTATTTTGAGTACATTTTTGACGACACGTTGCTACTGTCCTGAATTTGGTTGGGTGCAATTGCCATATCAGCCCTTCAGCATGTCTGTTAGGAAATGATTATCTGGAGTTCTGTTTGGGGATCCCCTGTTGGATGGTGGAGGCCCCTTGGGTCTCCAGCTATCGAGCGTGGCTCCGTCTTGATGAATTCACTCACCTGAATCACCTCTGTGTGGTGCTCTGCAATTTCGGAGAACCTCTCCAGGGCACCACGTTGCCTAGAACAAACTCTGCCTCACGGTCCAGAGGAACATCTTCAAATGTAGCATTTAAGGGTTGAAACATAGTGTTTAAGATGTGTACCCACCAACCTCTCTGCCTATTTAAGAACTGTATCACATTGAAAACTGCATCATGCTAAAAAGTATGAATTCATTAGGAGGTCAAAGAATTGATCCTGACATGGGGAGGCAATGGGCCTGGTCTAGGGAGTGGCCCAGAGCCAGGCTCCTAGGTAGAGATTTAAATCAACTCATAATTTGCTGTTAATTAGTTAATATTGATGCATGCATACTAGCACATTTCTATGAGGGCATTTTGAACCAAGATGGAAGAATATGTTGTATCATTACTGGTGAATTTCCTTTTTAGTCAGCATCTAACTGAGTCTCCATGAGACTCACGATAGATTAATGCATGTGTTAAAAGCCTGGAATTCCTAAAAATATGTAATGAAGAGCTTCTCTGATGACATGTAAAGATCTTTGTTTCTTTGAAGAGGAAGTCTCGCTTTGTCCCTCACACTTTTCTTTTTGTTTGTATTCACTACTAATAGGTTACAAGACAAGTGGCTCGTGCAAATGTGCAAAAAGGTTTCAGGTGGAGCAGATTGGAGAGAATAAATACCGGGTAAGAAAGAGAAATCCAATCCTTTGTGTTGCCGTTCCTCCTGTGTGGCCCTTACAGGTGAAAGAGCCTGACACACGACAGATGGGTGACCCCAACTTCCCGCTCCCGAGGCTTGGAGGACCAGAGCCAGTGGGACTTGACATGCAGTGTCTGGCCCTCATCTCCGCAGGTGCCAGGTGTCAGGTGTCCTGTGGGCTAAGATTCAGAGCCATCTGGAAAATAGTGCCCTATTTGGTCCACCATTGCTTGTATGAGATCCAATAGAGGAGACATTTCAGAGCCCTCTCTTCACTACTGAACAGGTCTTTGTGGACGCGGAGGCACCTTTATCATAAGATAAAGAAACAGCTATCTAATGACTGGCCATTGCCCCCAAGGAGCTGATTGTCATGAGCCCATATGGCTCAGAGGCTCAGGGCTAGAGGAGCTGTCTCGAGGCCCCATGGAACTCTCAGCCCTCTCAGTAGTCTTCCCCAGAAAGCCGTCCTGAGTAAGGCCATAAATGACAGTGAGCCATGCTGAGTTTTAGCTTTGTTTGGGGCCAGGCAGGGACATAAAAAGCATCTATGACAGGACTCCTAAAATGTACTCAGCAGTGTGTCAGGATTCTTTAAGATCCTAAGGTAGATCTAGGATTGGCAAAGAGGATTTAGGGGGCCATTTCAGATGACAGAGTGACATGCAGCCAGTTAGGAGGAAAATGAGATTCATGGGCATGCCAAAACTGTCTTCAATGTACAGCAGAGCCACCCAGTGCTGGTCGGAGCCGGAGAGCAGAGTGTCACGTGGCTCTGCCTTAGATCCAGCCCAAGTTTGGGGTTATAATAAGGCTCCAAGCAGTCTTACCCTGGTCTGTTGGGTTCTGTTTTGTTTAAATTACCTATGAGAGGGATGAATTAACAGGAGCAACAGAGAGTGCAAAAATTAGGTCTTCTTAGCTTGTAAAACCACATCCCTGAGTCTGAAGTGGATAAGAATATGGTCAGTATGTGTTGTTCTTCTTGAAACTGTTAACATGATTACATGATTTTCATTCCTTAGTGTTAATTTGACAAAATGTTCTCTGTTTTTTTTTTTTTTCCTACTTCCATTTCCTCCATCCTTTACTCTTAACTGTCTATAGTTCTTCCTCGGCAATCAGGTACAGTGTGCCTTGCAAACATTCTTTTCGGTGGAAATGGTCTGTGTGGCTAATGCTGCCTGTTCTTTGCTATGGGGAGAGGACATAATCTGAAGCATGCCTGGGTCACATCAGGTTGTCTTACCAAGCGGAGAAACTGCTAGCGGGGCAAGTGTTCTAAAGCTGTCTTCCAGGCAAAAAGATATAAGTGTATATAATTTTCCATTTAAAATTCGATCAGCTAAAAACAATATTTTGCTGGGCTGAGTTACAAGTATATAGTATGGTTCCAGGGAAGTCAACTGTGGTATCAGTCTAGCCCACTTCTGAAAAGAGCCCAGTCTGTTGGAAGTTAGAGCCCCTTATGTTTTGGAAGTCAGAATACCAGACAGCACAGTTCTGATTTACACCCAAGTCTTTTGATGGTTAACACAGAATTTATAATGCACACTAAGTCACAAAAGTCTTGGGATATTTAAGGTACTCAGTAAGTTTAAATACCTTATTAATATGTTAGTTATTTGCACTTATAATTATAAGGTATGTGAGAAGTGTGGTATGGAATCATACTTGGCTATAGCCTGAAGTTTGCCAATTACAGCCAGCCAGTATGATCTAATGAGATCAAATTAGACTTGCAAAGAAGATTGAATGCTTTTGACTCTGCTTGGTAATTCTAACCTTTTAGATCTTTTTGAGGGCTCTGGGGTCCTATGTCTTTAAATGGAAGGAAGTTGCATGGGTAAAATTTGTCTTGTGAAATGAAATCAGAAACACTTGGTGGATTTGTGGCCTTCAATCAATGTTGAGTTCCAGGCTCTGCCTTAACCACTAACTATAGTAACATTCTGGGCCAGTGGGAAGAACAAGGATGGAAAGAAAATAAAAACAAGAACAGCCAAACTGATCATTGCAGAAGAATGCCAAGTAGCACCTAAGGTTATGCCTGTTTGCTAATGACTGCATGTGGGTACAGGGCCCTTTGAAGTGGCACCGATGTTCTCCTCTACTCCACTGATCAGCAGAGGGTCAGAGGAGTCCATTCCAGTGCTGGGAACAGAATTATGAAGTTCATTTTATGCACGAGGCACCTTAGGCCTTAAGGACCACTGTGCCCACAGTTACACGGGAAATAGCAGAGCCATGACCCAGGTCACTGTAAGGGATTTTCCATTTAAGAGAAGGAAGCAGAGCTTACTGTTGTCCCTAAGACTGTCCAGAGGTCCTTGCTTCTCTGGCAACCCCTCTTTGCCAGATTTGTGCCAGTCCCTGTTTGTAGAGCTGTGGTAGTTCCTTCCACGCTCATCACTCTGGCCTCAGCTTCCCCAGCCACTTTGGCCTCTGGCTTAGGTCAAACCTCCTTTTCCCCATAGCTCAATAGAAGCAAGTTAGAATACTTCAGAGAGAGCTTTAGTAAGAAATTAAGGGGAAAAAAGAATGAAATCAATGCAATTAGGCTGACAAGTCGTTGACGGGCACAGTAATCTAAGAATGTAGCTCAGCTTGGGGTTCCTTCCTGGTTCCCTCTGGGAGATGCAGAGCTCCTTTCCTTCTCCCCTCACTTACCCAGAGGAGACCCTGAATCGTGACGCAAGCTGACACTGCCCTTAGATCCGATGGAGTCCTCGGTGCCTACCTGCTCCCACTCGCAGGGCCAGTGTCTGAGGGCAGCTTCCTTCCTGGGACAGGACGTTCATTCCCTCACGTTTCCGGTCCCCACTTCAGTGCTCTTCACACCACACTATGCTGTGGCTGCAGTCACTTTGTATGAAAACCTATAACCTGGGTGAGATGAGAGATGTAGGACGATTTTTATTTTCTAAGATAAGGGCTTGGGTGGGGGGTGGTATTTTTTTCAGTCACCTTGCCTGTATAAGTGAACAATGAGCTTAGTGAGTACAAAGTCATATGGAGAATTACCACAAAAAGACTAATTTTGAGAAAGGTTAATTATGGATCCTTCTCAAAGATCCTTCCTGGCATTTTCAAATTTTGTGCCCTGTTTCAAGTTGTGGTTCTCCTTTTAACTTTGAAAATCTTAAGTAATTGAATCCTTGCGCCCCAACTCCCTGCAACGTTCTCTTTGAATTAAACAACTTTAGGAATTCCATTTCTCCAACCATATGTTTGATTTTTGTTTTGAGGTCTCATGATTCTCTTCTGTTGCCTCTTTATTTTGGGAAGAGGATAATTTATGCGATAGGAAACTCCACATGTTGATAGGGTTGGGAAGTTGGCATATTTGGCAGGAAAAAAAGGAAAAATAAATATCAGAAAATCATGCTTGTTTTAATATCTCGAAATGATTGTTGAAAACTACTTACAGTCAGCATGGTAGATTAAATTTTTAATTTCTTCAACTAAATTTTAGTATAAACACTATCTAATCATTTGTTCAGCTGAAGAAAATTTTCTGCTGGTGACAATCACAATTAGAGAATATTTAAGTGTTTATTTCTAAAATAATGTGGGAAATCAGATTTCCTTCTAAGCTGATAATGATGATGATGCTTTGCAAGCGTTTCCTTGAGACTTGAGATTATTTGCTATTTTCCATTTAACATTTGAGCACACTGTATTCAGAAGCTGACATCCACCTCATAGCTACCTTTTCTTTTATGGAAACAAACTAGCTTAACAAAGAATTGTACTACTGGATTTTAATTTGGGCAGTGTCTTTGAAAGACTCAAAGTGAGCTAAGGCTTTGTCTGCCCTCCACCTTCCCCTTTGGGGCAGGGTCACAACCCTCAGCACTTAAACTTTATTCCTGTAGAAAGCACGTCAAGACAGTGGCCTTTAGCTTTTCCATATTTTAAGTTTTCTGTGAAAAATGATTTAAGTGTTTATTTCTAAAATAATGTGGGAAATCAGATTTCCTTCTAAGCTGATAATGATGATGATGCTTTGCAAGCGTTTCCTTGAGACTTGAGATTATTTGCTATTTTCCATTTAACATTTGAGCACACTGTATTCAGAAGCTGACATCCACCTCATAGCTACCTTTTCTTTTATGGAAACAAACTAGCTTAACAAAGAATTGTACTACTGGATTTTAATTTGGGCAGTGTCTTTGAAAGACTCAAAGTGAGCTAAGGCTTTGTCTGCCCTCCACCTTCCCCTTTGGGGCAGGGTCACAACCCTCAGCACTTAAACTTTATTCCTGTAGAAAGCACGTCAAGACAGTGGCCTTTAGCTTTTCCATATTTTAAGTTTTCTGTGAAAAATGCAAAAGAGTGAGAGTTAAAATTCGCCCCAAACTGCGAACTTGTCACTCCATCTGAATACAGTCTGCTCCATTAGGGGCGTGTCAACCCGCCCTGGCCCCCAGCGCCCTGACTCACCTGTGTCCTTGGCCCTGCAGTTCGGGGACTCCCAGCAGCTGCGGCTGGTCCGCATCCTGCGCAGCACCGTGATGGTCCGTGTCGGCGGAGGGTGGATGGCCCTGGATGAGTTCCTTGTGAAAAACGACCCCTGCCGAGGTAAGAAGCCGCGCTCAGCACATGTTACTGGTCAGCCATGCCCTCACCACTGGTCTTTCGTGATTCCATGGGGTGCTGGCAGTGGGTCTGTTTGGTGTCTGTTGTTAAGCTGCCCAGATGTCATCCCAGTTAGTGCAGATGGGAACTTGGTCGGGGTGCCAGGGCAGACCAGGAGAGAGAGCAGGAGGGGTGGATGCTGTTGAGGGAGATGGGTTTCTGGAAACGCAGTAAATAAGAATTAGGAATTTATTGGTGTCATGAAATATTTCCATGTGAGGTGTTCCACTAACACCAGCCTGGAAAGAAGCCCTGAAAAGGCCTGTCGGCTTCCTGTTAGTGCTGCCGGTGACCTTGCCTGGAATTTGTGCATCTCAAGGTCGGGGAGGGTGCTGGGCCCCTCCAGGGAGGGGAGGACTGGGAGCTCCTTTAGCCAGAAGGAGGAAGGACCCCTGGCAGTGGGCCTGGGAGTCACCCGAGTGGGTCGGTGAGGCCTCGGTCTGCTTCATCCTACAAAGGCTGGCACACCAGCCCAGAGGCCAGAGAGAACGGCCAGTGGAGTGTGAGCGATGGCGCCTGCCGCTGGAGGCCTGTGGGGCCGCGGCCAGTGGGAGATGGTCAGATCCCGGTCGTGCATCCCCGTCAGCTGCTCCTTCCCTTCCCTCTGTTAGCCGAGCTGCATGTGGGTACGCAGGAGCCTCCCCTACTCTCTGCCAGTTTGTCTTTCTTGACCAGTTTCTGCGTTTCCTGCTCTGTTTCTTTGTGTTTATGTATTTTTTATTCTAGTGCACCATCCTGGGAGTAAAATAAAGCGCTCTGATTCCAGCTCTTCGATTTCCAGTCAGTCTCCCATAGGTTGGCTTTTAAGCTTTGTCCCTCTTACCCACATCCCGGCCCGTTGAGAATGGCTTTGCTTTTTAAACTTTAGCATCTCTTGGCTCTGTGGTATCTGCTGCCTTTATGAATGCTTTGAAATAGCCAAACCATAGCTCTTCTAACTCTTGTAAGTTGACAAAGCATAAAATATGCCTGTTGAGACGGTATCCATGAAATTTGTTCTGAGTTTCTGTTTAACAAATACTTACAGGTTTTTATACTACACACTATTATATCATTTTACCAATAATAACACATTTTCACCTCTAGGAGGTATAGCTACTATTATTATCTCCATTATATAAAATAGCAAACTGAAGCACAGAAAAGGTAAACAACCTTCCTGAGGAGAGGCAGCTAATAAATGGCCGAGACAGGGTTCAGATCCCACAGTCTGGCTCCTGACCTACATGCTGTATGTTTTGTGGGCTGACATACCCACCACCATCCCTTCTTATATGTATTTTTACTGTGTAATTAAATTCATAAGGCTTACTTTATAGACCTAACAGAAATGTTTACAGTACTGTTACATTGCTTCTTTGGATGTGACTGATTGTCAGAATCTGAAGCATTTACAGCTAAAGGTTCTGGGACTTCCCTGGCAGTCCAGGAATTGAGACTTAGCCTTCCAGTGTAGGGAGCACAGGTTCAGTCCCTGGTTGGGGAGCTAACATCCCATGTGCTTCCTGGCCCAAAACCCAGAACATAAAACAGAAGCAATATTGTAACAGATTCAGTAAAGACTTTAAAACTGGTCCACATCAAGACAGTCTTTAAATAAAAAATAAAGGTTCTCACATGAATTCAGATATGCTCATAAATTCCTTTTAACTCATTCTGCATATACTCCAGTAAACCCGGAGTAATAATAGGGCAATAATCTTCATTAGGAATTTCTTTTTATAAAGTAGTTAGTTTTAAAAACACCTATTCTGGTAAAAACTAGAGCAGGTTTAAATCTATTTTAGGATTTAATTATATCACAAACCAATTTCTTTGCTATAAAAACCCCTTTGATTATTTCCAATGAGAAGCAATATATATTTCTTTTTAAGTAAATAAGATTATTCATTTCCAAATCTATTAATAAAGTTTTATTTTTCATGTCATGTGTGATTGAACTAAATAAACAGAAGATAGATACTGCATGTGACATTTTGAAATCTTTGCCTGTTTGCTGCCTGCTCTACTTGCTCTGTTTACGGTAACATTGTGCTGCTGGCCAAGGAGACCACTGCTTGCTTTTCCTTATCTGTTAGCTAGAAATTGGAACCCCCAAGGATATATAGGAGGGCCATCTAGGAGCTATTTTCTATGGAACATAGTAGCCTTTTTCAGCATCTCTTGGAGCAGACAAGGTAAGGCTCACCCCTATGCCCTCCCAAGGGTGCCCTCATCCTGATTCCATTGGCTGTAGAGTCCAGAACTCCTTGTTAGGCGTAGGTATCATAACTCTGCCATGATGGACAGGATGGGCTACATCTCCGCAAATAAAAGTTGTGTTAATGAAGGAACACTTAAGGGCCCAGGCAGATGTAATAAGTGACTTGGAAGGGCATGAATGTCACAATGAGAAGCTGCCTAGGATTCTGTGAGGATTACTATGGCTTCTTGAAGCTCCACTTTGGTGGACTTTTTATTCATGGGTTGCATTTACTTGGCTGCACCACAGAGAATGTTATTCTGTGGACAGTACAAAATTTATGATAAAATACTGATGTTGTGCAATCGTGTTATCTGCCTTTACACAGCTGTTTTTAAGATGATGAAAGCTATCTCAGCCTGCACATTTCTTTAGCCAAACGTAAAGGTTAGTCAACTCAGTAGGTTGCTGGTACTGCCAGAATTGGAGATTTGACTTTCTGAATTGATCCTTGGCTAAGGAAATCATGTTTGGATGGAGATAATGAATACATGCACATTTACCCTAGGGGCCCATGAAATGTTTCTGAGCATTAGACAATTTAGTTCCCTGAAATTTTACTGACTATCTAGAAAAACTTTATTGTAAAAGATTTAAAAGACACAGTTTGGCTTAGAACTGATTCTTTTATTATATGGTAAAATATACATGTAACTTACCATCCTGACCATTTTTAGGTGTACAGGTCAATAGCACATTCACACTGTTGCGCTACCATCGCAATCTCCCATCCACAGAACTCTTCAACTTGGTATACCAAAACTCTACCCGTTAAACAGTGGAAGTGAATTTTAACTAACAGGCATGTTGCAGCCAAAATCAGTGGGTAGCAGTAGTCTCTTGGAAAAATGAGATCTCTCTGGTGGTTGAAAAACTGAACTTGAAATGACTGCCTTTGGGGTCTGGGCCCTAAGATATGATTTTTAAAAAAAACCAAAAAAGTCATGGTCAAATGAAATGCATTTGTAAGTAAGCAGGTTTCTTTACTGCAGGACTTTTCAGAGTTTATAAAATGCTGATTGCATTAGGGCTCTCCTAGAGAGAGAGGGTGGAGAAGGCAATGGCACCCCGCTCCAGTGCTCTTGCCTGGAAAATCCCATGGACATGGACAGAGGAGCCTGGTAGACTGCAGTCCATGGGGTCGCTAAGAGTCGGACACGACTGAGTGACTTCACTTTCACTTTTCACTTTCATGCATTGGAGAAGGAAATGGCAACCCACTCCAATGTTCTTGCCTGGAGAATCCCAGGGACAGAGGAGCCTGGTGGGCTGCTGTCTATGGGGTCGCACAGAGTCGGACACAACTGATGCAATGCAGCAGCAGCAGAGAGAGAGGGAAAAAATGCTTACTAAACTTCTCTTCACAGGAAACCCCTCAGAAGGCTCAGTTTGGGAAATGCTGCTGTAAGCAATGAAAGACCATGGAAAGGTTTTACACTGTTTAGAGAGATCAGATTTCTATTTAGAAATTCAGTCTGGGGAATGAGGAGTGAGGGAGGGGTGGGGTTGAGATGAGAAACACGGAGGACATTTGGAAGCCTGTTACAGTGGTCCAGGGTTGGGGAGATGAACCACATGTTTGAGGTGTGCCGGAAGTCTGATGGGATTCAAGAAGTATTAGAAGGTGGAGTCAATAGTAGACTGAACTGCCATCATGAGGGAGGGGCCTACATCAACAGCCAGGTTTCTGCTTCAGTCATGTCTAATCAGTACTGGAGGTAAGGTTCTGGCATCCAGGAGAAGGTCTGCACTGGGGGTGTAACTGAGAGGCAGGCAGGGCCTGAAGATGGTGCTAAAGTCTCAGGTGGATGAGCTCATCACCAGGTTGAAAGTCTAAGAGGGAGAACAGGACTGCAGACAGAACCAGGGGGACACAGCATTGAAGAAGTGAGTGGGATGGGGTAGTCTGCAGGAGGCGACAAGCAGGGGTCTTAGAAGCCAAGGGAGAGTGTTTCAAGAGGAAAATAGTAACGCCTCCACTTGCAAATGACAACAGCAGAGAAGAGTTTTTACCTGTCAGATTTATCTGGTTTTATCTGTGATACACACCTGAGTACACACACACACTCTCAATACAGGGAGCACTGGCCAGAGTGAAGTAAACGGAATATATTCATAACATTATTTTTGAGAGTATACATTGGTGTAAAGTTTTGTAGAGCAGTTGCTATTTATTAGCAGTTGCTAAGTCATGTCTGATTCTTTGTGACCCCATGGACTATATATATAGCCCACCGGCTCCTCTGCCCATAGAATTTCCCAGGCAAGAATGCTGGAGTGGGTTGCCATTTCCTTCTCCAGGGAATCTTCCCAACCCAGGGATCAAACCCACATTTCCTGCTTGGCAGGCAGATTCTTTACCACTGGGCCACCAGGGAAGCTGTAGATCGGTTGACAAGTACCAAAAACCTTGAGTGTGCACCTTTTCTCCCCAGCAAATCCACTTGTAGAGACTTGCCTTGAGGAAGTCATCATGGATGGGCGCAAAGACTTTTTTTCAAGTAGTCTGTCACAGCATTGTATAAAATTGTTAAAAATTATGAACAAATACAACACAGGGTTGGTGAAATAAACTCATTTTAATATGATGAACTAATACTTTGCAGCTAGCTGAAGTTATGTCAGATACATCAGGCATGGAGGAATGTTTCTGATGTTTTCGCATTTTTTTATATATGGACATACATATACACAAAGTTGTGCAGAGGAATAAAGATACTAACAGTTTAATAGTATTGTCCCCTAAGGTTAAGCAGTTTTAATTCTTTGTAGTTTTCTGTAGATTTCAACCTTTCTACAATTTAAAAGCATCCCCTGAGGCAGAAGTGGTCTGTGACCCTTGCCAGCGATTGCCCTGGGGAGGGGGGGTGTTAGAGGGGCTTGGAGCCCAGAGTGGATGAGCTCTTGTAGCTGATGATGCAGGGAGCTGGGGGTGGGCAGAGGGCAGCTTGGGTGGAAGATGAGGGTTCTGGTTCCAGTTCTTGCATAGTTTTCTCTGCCCTCAGCCTCTGAGTGTTGCAGTTTTCCATGACGTGGGGATGCTGACTGGCTACCGAGAACAGTCAAGCATGGTATTTACACATGATCACGCGCTGTAAACTGCAGAGTGCATGGGGAACATGTTATCGTTATATTATTGCATGTAATTGCCCTCATCAGTGATGCCATTTCAGAGTCTTCCTCATGTGTCACTGTGGTGTTTTCTGGAGAGTGAGCTCAGTGAACTGTTAAGTCTCATAGGTTTAAACCACGCGTCTGAAGTCCTGTCTGGCCTAGGGTCATAAAAACTCCTCTGAGGAGTCGTGGTCCTCAGTTGAGTAATGATTTCCGTTTGTCAGTGTTACTTCAGCACTTGCTGTGCATCCGATGTTGTGCAGGGCACATTAGCAAACATAAGATAAAATAAGAATGTTATTAAGTACCCAGGTTAGTGCTGAAGGAAATTCTCTTTAAGAATCATGAGTTTAGACACTGAGGGAAGTGCTGGAATATGGAAAAAGGATGAGTAAGGAACCAGAGGGCCCAAGAATGAACCTTGAAGGGCATGTTCTACTGGGGCCTGGGAAGGAAACAGGTTAGCATTCCAGGAATGCTACACTGTCAGACAAGAAGGACCCTTAGACATCAGTCAACCTGACTGATCACCTGTAGGGAGGCTGAGGAAACAGAGCCTCAGGCAGGAGGGATCACAGCTGGGAAGAGCCTGGACTGTAACTCAGAGGTTTTGATATCCACGTTAGCCCTTTTAAGCTGATACTCTTGATATGTCAACTTCACGTATTGAAAAGAATTTGAATTTGACTTAGGAATTTAAACTACTCTGCTTATGAAACCTTGTGCAACCTGATTTAAAGTCTGATTCTACCAAGATTCCTCAAATTTCTTGAGGACTTGTAGGACTGGGCAGGAGAGAGGAATTGTACCATTACCTGAAATCTTCTAAACTTGCAGTTTCTGGCCAAAGTAAAACATCTAATATAGGGAAGAATGGCAGATAGTTTGTTTATGATGGCTCCCTTTTCCCAGGCTTTACTAACAGTCCAGTTTGTTTAGACCTGTCCTAAACAGGGAGCTGCTTGGGGGTGAATAAGGAGACAGAAGGTGGTCACAGAATTAACACCTTTCAGTGAGGAGTGACCTAAGAACACGTTGCAGAGGAATTGTTTCTTTTAAGTCCATAACCTCTTCCACAGTTAATGTGTGTGGTTATCTTCTGAGCGAATCCAAGCGTGGGGTTCTGGTCTGGTGGCTCCAGGAAGCCCCGGGAAGCACTGCTGTGTTCCCAGACTCTCCAGCTGGCGCCCCTCTCCCACTGCAGGTCTGCCCTCAGCTTCTCGTGGCTTTCAGCTTTTGACCTAATGGTTTCTCACTGGCAAGTTTTGTGCATGGATGGTCTTGATCTCTCTCTCTCTCCTCCCACATGTTTACTTCTTAACAGTTCAGCCCAGATCTTTTTACTGTCCTGAGTTCCCAGACCCCTTTCTTTAGGATTATCATCAACTGGATTCAAGTAGAAGAGTCTAGATCAGTGGTCCCCAACCTTTTTGGCACCAGGGACCAATTCCGTGGAAGACAGTTTTTCCACAGAACCAGTGGAGGAGATAGGTTCTGGATGATTCAAGTACATAACATTCACTGTGCCCTTTATTTCTAATCGAATGCCACTCCTGGTCTGATAGGTACCAGTCTGCAGCCCAGAGGTTGGGGACCCTTGTCTAGATGATGTCAATTTCAGTGATCTGTTTTTCTATACTGTTTCATTACCGTGTGTCCTGCAAGAGTTAAGCAAAAAGTACACATGTCCTGTGAGAGAGAAAAGAGGGGTTTTGATTTAACCTTGGAGGTTTGTGGACTGCTGCATCTGCTTTCTCTTGACCCCAGGGGACAGTGGCAAGGCAAGACTGTGACCGCAGCATGGGACGGTGCTTGGTATACAGAGATTCTTTATTACAGTAAACCAAAGGGTTACTCATTAATGTGTCTGCTGTGGGTAAGAATCATGACAAGGCTGATAAATCAGGAATTCATCTCTATTTTAAGAGAAGCCACAGATGGTACTAAACCTATAAATTATATAACTGTTTTCGTGTGGTCAAACAGCTGTGTGACCATCAAAGATATATTTTTTCAAGGTTAACTGTTGCTGTATGTGTATGTGTTTATTCCCTTTTCTAGCACGAGGTAGAACTAACATCGAACTTAGAGAGAAATTCATCCTCCCTGAGGGGGCATCCCAGGGCATGACCCCTTTCCGGTCCCGAGGTCGAAGGTCCAAACCGTCTTCCCGCGCAGCCTCCCCTACTCGCTCCAGCTCAAGTGCTAGTCAGAGTAACCACAGCTGTACATCCATGCCGTCTTCTCCAGCCACCCCAGCCAGTGGCACCAAGGTACGTAGAGCCTCGGGTGTGACCTCCTGCCCCGCTCCCAGCTCTGCACGTGGCCACTGTTCAGTGTAGCCTCTGAAAGACTCCAGTGAGGAGAGGCACTTGAAGACATAGAGACCAGGCTGGCCAGGCCCTGGTGGTGCGCAGAGCTGGACCTCTAACATGGCCGCAAAGGATGCTTAAACAGGAATTGAGTCGTTAGGTCCAAAGCGCTTCTTTCCACGGATTCCCATTTTGAGTTTGAACCCATCCAGAGTTACTGATCTTGAAAATCCAGGCACTGTCTTTGCAGCTGGAGCTAAGTAAGAGAGAAGTTTGCTGGGATGATGGGTTGTAGCTGAAGAATGCTACTGCCTTTCTGCCTCGGCCCCTTTCATCCCCTTGGACTGATGCACATTTTACTTTGTTTTCTGTTTCTTTAAAATTTAGTGTCTTCTATTTATTATTTATTTATTATTTATTTTATGTTCCCAATTTGCTCCTTTTGTGTTCCACTTTCAATTGTTCCCGTCCTTCCCTTTGGATTTCCGTTTCACAGACTCCGCTTCAGTTCTCTCGCTGTTATGACAAACCCTGGTGGTAAACAGTAGAGCTGGCACCCCTGTCAGGGACAGCCACTATCCTGACCTCCAGCTGCCCAGCCCCGAGGTAGAGTATGGCTTTGCTGACTAAGGACACAGGCAAGACCAGGCCCTCGCTCATGCCGAGAACCTGACCAGCTCTTCTTCCTGACACGAGTCCGTGCTCTTTTCCATCTTTGTGGTGTTTGCTTTCACGGCTGATTCATCCCGTCCATTGTCTTTCAGGGGTTTCTAACTCGGATTCACCAAAATTGGAGATAAATAAGAGATGCCTGAGACTGGATTGTGTAACAACTTCCCAACAGTCCTTAGAATGATATTTGTTCAGGGTGGTGAACAGTGGTCATTCGTGGTGATTTGTTTATCGATATTGTTTATAATCAGGCCTCTTGGAGTCTCCAGACGTCATATCTGACAAACGAGTTACGAACACTTGAAATTCAACGACGGTGCATGTTCAACAGTGTTCTACCTTTGCTTAGGACAGAAGAGTGGCTGGCACCCCCCTGCCCGGAGTCACATTCCGGGGGTGGTTGGTGTTGCCACACTGCTCCAAGGCTTGGGTGCTGCCTCCTTCAGCCAAGCACAGCATTTGTGAACACTGCTCTGAGGCTCAGGTTTTAGTTTCTGAATTCCTTGGCCCAGGCACTTGGGTTTCTATAGCCTTGATTTGGATACACACGCCAGCGGTTCAGCATGTTCAAGTGCAGTCGTTACAATGCCCAAGTGCTTTTGGAAGAGCAGTGTTTCAGAAATAAAATGTGGACTAGCAGCTTGTCTGATAGCAGTACAGCTGGCACTCTAGCTCCTGCCGGGAAACACTGGGTTCTTGTGCCTCAAAACGTGGCACTGCGTTTAGTCATGTAAAGCTTCAACCAGTGTAAGCAGGAGGTACAAGAAGCCAGCGTCCACAAATGGACTCGCTTCTCTGGGTTTCATCCCACTTCAGTTCAGAAATACATCTGGCTTAGAACGTGATCTGGGGACCCGCTGACACTGAAGCCCCATGATTCAACCTGCTACCTGCTTTTTCTTCTTTAGTGGCTCCAGTTTCATGAAAGTCTCAAAAGTTCTAGAATTTTTTAATGTTTTAATTATGAAGTGCCAATTCTCATAGGATTCTGATAGATCAGCTTTCCTGTCTTAAGGTTTTACCTTTGGTTTCATTTCATTTCAAGGTTTCATCTTCTCTTAACTACTGGTATTCTGCACACTGTCCTGGCGCAGACTCCCAGCCCGACATCGCTGGGGCCACGTCTGTCCAGCAGCAGTAGCTTCTGAAACTGGTGCTCTTCCTCCTGTGTGGGCCAGGAGGGTCTGTGCTGGAATGTGAATCCCTCTGTTGCTTTTGCTCTTTCCTTATAAAGAAAAAAGAAACAAAACAAAATGGGTTGCTATACTCTTTTCTTTGTATAAACATCTTAAAAGTCCTGGAAAACAATTTACATGATTGATTTCAAAGAAAAATTAGAAGAGCCTGCTGTGGCATGAGTGATACTCAGAATAGATTTAAAATATTTTCTCTCCAAATTCTTTTTAAAAATATATATACACTCAGATGGTATATGGAGCTACTACCAGCATCAGTAATGATAGCATACATCTAGCCAGCTCTTTGCCAGTTTGGGAAGTGCTTCTGCATGTGACTTATTCACTCAACAGGTTTATATTGAGCCCCTCGTCTGTGCCAGATGTAGCATTAGGTGCCTAGGGTGTGACAGGGAGCAAACAAGGCCCTGCTTTTCTGGAGTTGCTGCTTTAACCTGGGAGATTTCAGGCAGCAAACAGGGAGCCTTCCTGGGCTGTTGAAGGGACAGCAGCAGGCCAGTGGCTACAGTGGACTGAACAAAAGGGAGTGTGTGGCAGTGGGGTTCGGAGAGGCAGGCTCCTTCCCCGGTTTCCAGGGCGAGAAGTGGAGGCATGCGTGCCAGTGTATGTTAAGTCCAGACCCAGGCCCTCTGGTCCCAGGCCGTTCAGAGCCTTGTTCCTCATACCACAGCCCCACTCTCGTGCGCTTCTCCTAATCGTTTATTTGATCAAGCAAGTAATTTAATCTTCATTCTACCAGTGAAGAAATAGATCTACTTCACTGAATTTACTGCATCTCTATAATGGGGACTGGAGTAATATTTGGATCTCAATGTTAACAATTTGGGGTTAGAACTCATATGTCACATATCTAACCCCAAAACTTTGATACTTTGGAGTATTTGGATTTCTTACCTTTACTCATTTATCATATTTCTATTTGTTATGACTACTGTAATCTTAGCATTTGAGGATTTTTTTTTCTAGTAGAAATTTGTCAGTAAGATAAAAGGCATTGGAAGACATTTTAAAACCTTTAATTGGCACATGAAGGCTTTATTTTGGAAATGCTCAAAATTCATGACCTAGCATACTTTCAAAATAAATCATTGTTTTCCTGGACTTTTAACTAGCTTTTCGGTTTTTTAGAAAATGAGGAGGGCTTAAGTAAACCTTGTAAAGTGGAATTTCTGTCAACGATTTCACCAAGTAAATATGACCTTTTTATTTTTTTTTAAGGTTATTCCATCAACAGGTAGCAAGTTGAAACGACCCGCACCCGCCTTTCATTCAAGTCGAACATCGCTTGGTGGCGATACTAGCAACAGTTCTTCCCCAGCGCCTACGGGTGCCAAAACTAATCGAGCAGGTAAGGACCTGCCCCAGCACTTATCCACTGGGGATAAGGGCGAGGGGCGTGGCCAGGCCAGGAATCTGAGAAGCAGAGAAGGTGCTCAGGCACGGTGCCAACCGTGCCTCCCGAGAGCAGGCGCCCCCACAGCCAAAGCCACAGCACCCGTTCCTCATCAGAAACCATTGTATGGGGGAGACTGTAAGAGAGGGAGAGGGCCTTCTGGAGCCGGGCCTTCCTGACGCTCCGTATTTATGTCAGCTTGGAGCTGAGAGTCGGGAGGATCGCGTCTTCTCACCTCTGGGCGTTCCTCCTGGGAACCTAGGGCTTTGGCTTCCACTTGGTGCTGTTTACCGGCGCTCCTCGGCCCCATCCTGAGTCCGCCCATGCGGCTCTCTCCTCCGGCCGAGGCCCAGGGCAGCCCCGCTCCACTCCGCCACGGGGGCATGTGAGGTGACAGTGCTGCCAATAGAAGCTGCTTTCTGCTCCTCAGGACGCTTTTCAGGGCAGCTTCTGTGTAGGGGAGAGAACCGAGATTGAGAAAGACTGGTTTGCCCACGGTCACTCAGCACATCAGGTGGTATTAGGATCGGAACCCTGGCCTCTGGTTCTTTTGTTCTCCACCCACCCACCAGTGCTGTCTCTATTAAGTCTGCCACTTTATTCTTAAATTCCAGACCCTAAAAAGTCAGCCAGTCGCCCTGGGAGTCGAGCTGGGAGTCGGGCCGGGAGTCGAGCCAGCAGCCGGCGAGGAAGCGATGCCTCTGACTTTGACCTTTTAGAGACACAGTCTGCGTGTTCAGACACTTCAGAGAGCAGTGCCGCAGGGGGCCAGGGCAGCTCCAGGAGGGGGCTCAACAAGCCTTCCAAAATCCCCACCATGTCCAAGAAGACCACCACTGCCTCCCCCAGGACTCCGGGCCCCAAGCGATAACACTGTACAAGCGCTCCCAAGCCTCTCTCCACTTTGAATCCTGCTCCATGCATTGGGTGTATATTTATTCTGAATGGGAGAAGTTATATTGTTAAAAGTGTAAAAGAATAATTGTGTTATGAAGCTGCCTTATTTTTTTTTTCTTTTTGTAAGTTACTATTTTCATGTGAATATTTATGTAGATAAAATTTGCCTCCTGGTAACCCTGTAATGGATGGGGCCCAGAAATGAAATATTTGAGAACAAGCAAAAAGGTCAAGATGCAAATGTGTATTAAAAAAAAAAAAAAAAAAAGCCTCTAAATAGGGTTTCTGCGCGGTGCAGGGTTGTAAACCTGCTTTATCTTTTAGGATTATTCCTAAATGCATCTTCTTTATAAACTTGACTTGCTATCTCAGCAAGATAAATTATATTAAAAAAAAAAATAAGAATCCTGCAGTGTTTAGGAACTCTTTTTTTGTAAATCACAGACACCTCAATTAGTGAGAACCGGGGGAGGGCACTTCTGATTGCTTTTTCCATTGTTTTTAATGTTGTGTGATTTTAGCTGAAGAGAGGGAACCTCATCTAGGTAATGTTTGCACATGATACAGCAAAAGGAGTTCATTGCAATACTGTCTTTGAATACTGTTTCAGTACTGGGTGTTTAAAGGACAAATAGCTGCTAGAATTCAGGGGTAAGCGTTACTGTTCAGAAAACATCAGAACATTGGGGTTTTTTAAGAGTCCTGGTTCATAACTTCCTATCCAACCTGGCCGCTAATAACTCCTGTGCTCACTGGGACCCAGGCCGTCAGCAAAGGGAGACTCCCTAGTGGCATCGTGAATTACAGTTTGTTTATCTGCATTTTTTGCTATTTATTTAAAATGGTCGATCAACTTCCCACAAACTGAGGAATGAATTCCACGAGCCTATTCTGAAAATGTGGACATGAAACAAACACTCGTCCTTTAAAGGAGTTCACCAGCACACTTGTTAACAAGTCCCGTTTGCTTCCGTCTTTTTTTTGTGCATAATAAAGTCAACTGACCAAGTGACCATGAAGAGGGGCTGTCTGGGGCTCCTGATTTTTAGCTGCTGTTCCTTTTCAGCTCCGACCATGTTGCTGTGTGATTATCTCAATTGGTTTTAATTGAGGCAGAAACTGAAGCTCTACCAATGAACTGTTTAAAAACAAGACACACTTTTGTATTAAAATTGCTTGCAGTAACAAATATTTTGTATTTCCTGCTTTTTTTTTTCTTAACCATTACCTTATATATAACATATTACTCTGGGGAGTGATTGTGTTTTAGGTACTTCAGTGTATTATTCAAATCCAGATATCTTGGATAAACTATGGAGCTCATTAATAATTTTTTCCTTGTAAGAGAACAAAGAAATACTCAGACGGTTGTTAATGTAAATCTGTGGGGCTATCTACCCCACTTACATCAAATAACAAATAACCAGTATGTAAGAAGATTTCTGTTGTAGAAATCACAGGCTGTAGAGCTTCAGAATATGGGCCAGTTCCCACAGTATGCTGAAATTTCTGGTTAAATGGTAGAATAAATAGGATTTCAGAGGTAGAAACAAAAGGGATCATCAAATCTAGCTCCTTTGTTTTATAGACAGAGAAACAAATGGGAAAGTGGGAAGAAAGTAATTTTCCCGAGATCACATAATACATAAATGGAGAAGTGGACCTTGAATCTAGTCCTTGGCTCCTTATCCAAGCCTGCCAGTTCTTTTCCCTTCAGCCCCTGGTTGGCTTTATAATAATTAGAACAGCCAAATATTAACTCTGACAGGAATTAGACTAGGAAATAACTAGAGAAGTTGAGAGGTAAGAGGGATTCAGCCTCATCCACCTGCATCCTTGTTCACTGGGTCGCACTCCCCTTGTGATGCAGGAATTCAGTAAGAAGGACAAGACACGATTGCCAGAGCTGTTTGAGGCCAAATATGCAAAAAAAAAAAAAAAAAAGGAATGTGCAGCCTGAGGGATTCTGAAGTGAGAGCTTACTCTGTTCTCTGTGGAATCAAGTTTAACTTCAGACTATTGGAACTTTGTAGGAAGGTATTTTCACTCAAAATCTGCTTACCCCTCTAGACTTCCTAGCTGCAGAAGCATGCTGGAAGGAGCTCGATCTCCACTTTCTCAGAATCTGGACCACAAGCGAGTCACTTGTTTTTCTTACCAAGGAATTCAGGGTTTCTCTCAGTCTTTGCAACAAAGTTCAGCTAGGGTGCACTCTGCAGAAAGTGCATTTCCATTCAATAAACACTTGTGTGCAAGACCATGTGGAAAATTGAGGGATGACAGGAAAGGGGTTAAAACTGCAGTTCTGTGACACAAATGCTAAACAAGTAATGCAGACCTGGTGTCTGCTAGGCAAGCTGGAATCAAGATTGCCTGGAGAAATATCAATAACCTCAGATAAGCAGATGACACCACCCTTATAGCATAAAGTGAAGAGGAACTAAAAAGCCTCTTGATGAAAGTGAAAGAGGAGAGTGAAAAAGTTGGCTTAAAGCTCAACATTTCAGAAACGAAGATCATGGCATCTGGTCCCATCACTTCATGGGAAATAGATGGGGAAACTGTCAGACTTCATTTTGGGGGGCTCCAAAATCACTGCAGATGGTGACTGCCACCATGAAATTAAAAGACGCTTACTCCTTGGAAGAAAAGTTATGACCAACCTAGATAGTATATTCAAAAGCAGAGACTACTTTGCCGACTAAGGTCCGTCTAGTCAAGGCTATAGTTTTTCTGTGGTCATGTATGGATGTGAGAGTTGGACTGTGAAGAAGGTTGAGTGCTGAAGAATGGATGCTTTTGAACTGTGGTGTTGGAGAAGACTCTTGAGAGTCCCTTGGACTGCAAGGAGATCCAACCAGTCCATTCTGAAGGCGATCAACCCTGGGATTTCTTTGGAAGGAATGATGCTAAAACTGAAGCTCCAGTACTTTGGGCACCTTATGCGAAGAGTTGACTCATTGGAAAAGACCCTGATGCTGGGAGGGATTGGGGGCAGGAGAAGAAGGGGACCGAGGATGAGATGGCTGGATGGCATCACGGACTCAATGGACGTGAGTCTGAGTGAACTCTGGGAGTTGGTGATGGACAGGGAGGCCTGGCGTACTGGGATTCATGGAGTCGCAAAGAGTCGGACACGACTGAGCGACTGAACTGAACTGAACTGAGATAGCATATTCAAAATCAGAGATATTACTTTGTCGACTAAAGTTCATCTAGTCAAGGCTATGGTTTTTCCAGTAGTCATGTATAGTCAAGGCTATGGTTTTTCCAGTAGTCATGTATGGATGTGAGAGTTGGACTGTGAAGAAGGCTGAGTGCCAAAGAATTGATGCATTTGAACTGTGGTGTTGGAGAAGACTCTTGAGAGTCCCTTGGACTGCAAGGAGATCCAGCCAGTCCATTCTGAAGGGAGATCAGCTCTGGGATTTCTTTGGAAGGAATGATGCTAAAACTGAAACTCCAGTACTTTGGCCACCTCATGCAATGAGTTGACTCATTGGAAAAGACCCTGATGCTGGGAGGGATTGGGGGCAGGAGAAGGAGGCGACCAAGGATGAGATGGCTGGATGGCATCACAGACTCAATGGACGTGAGTCTGAGTGAACTCTGGGAGTTGGTGATGGACAGGGAGGCCTGGCATGCTGTGATTCATGGGGTTGCAAAGAGTTGGACACGACTGAGCGACTGAACTGAACTGAACTGAAAAGGCTAGCAAGGGGCTTCGCAGGTGGCTCAGTAGTAAAGAATCCATCTGTCAAGCAGGGTTTGATCTGTGGGTTGGGAAAATCCCCTGGAGAAGGAAATAGCTACCCACTCTAGTATTCTTGTCTGGAGAATCCCAGAATAGAGGAGCCTGGCAGGCTACAGTCCATAGCTTCACAAAGAGTTGGACATGACTGAACATCAACAAAGTCAGCGATGGTCAAGGGATTTCCATAGGTGGCTGCCACAAATGACAAGCTCTACTAAATCAAAATAATTTTGATATTATTGCCAATATTTCCAATAAAATATTCATTTGATTATATTAATATTCCATCAATTATATTATATTAATTGTATTAATATATTTATTTGTATAATATATTTAATAAAATTATATTAATATTATGTTGATTTAATATTAATATTAATATTTTGAAATATTAGTATTTCCAAATCAAAATAATTTTCAGAAAAAATCCAGGAGCAGCTTCTGCATACCCCCTGCTAGAGAGACTCTTAAGAGATTTGAATTTTACAAGAATGGTTTAGAGAAAGAAAAGTACATTAGGGTTAGTCACTCAGTCATATCTGACTCTTTGTGACCCAGTGAACTTTAGCCTTCCAGGCTCCTCTATCCATGGGATTCTCCAGGCAAGAATACTGGAGTAGGCTGTCAGGGGCATCAGGAGGCTTCCCTGGTGGCTCAGAGGTTAAAGCATCTCCCTGCAATGTGGAAGACCCGGGTTCGATCCTTGGGTCAGGAAGATCCTCTGGAGAAGGAAATGGCAACCCACTCTAGTATTCTCGCCTGGAGAATCCCATGGAGAGGGAGACTGGTGGGCTACAGTCCACGGGGTGGTAAAGAGATGGACACGACTGAGTGATTTCACTTTTTTCTTCACTTTTCCTTCTCCAGAGGATCTTCCTGACCCAGGGGTTGAATCCAGGCCTCCTGCATTGCAGGCAGTCTTTACCATCTGAGCCAAGTTTAGAGGAAGAGGTTTAGTCCAGTTTATTAAATACAGTCTTCAGGGGTCTCCGTGCCTAGCCTGGGAGTGCACTTGCTCACTGTAAATATGCTCAGGCGCTTGTTTCCTGGCATCCGCAGGGCTCTGGGAGTTTGAGGTGTCCATGGCTGCCAACTCTGCAGACACTCAACTGCTTTTATAATAAGGCATAAAACCTTTGCATATAGACTATATACAGCCTCCCACATGCTTTAATTCATCTCTCATTTACTTATTGAACCTAATATATCAGACCACCTGACCTGCCTCTTGAGAAACCTGTATGCAGGTCAGGAAGCAACAGTTAGAACTGGACATGGAACAACAGACTGGTTCCAAATTGGGAAAGGAGTACATTAGGGCTGTATATTGTCACCCTGCTTATTTAACATATATGCAGAGTACATCATGAGAAATGCTGGACTGGAGGAATCAAGATTGCCGGGAGAAATATCAATAACCTCAGATATGCAGGTGACACCACTCTTACGGCAGAAAGTGAAGAAGAACTAAAGAGCCTCTTGTTGAAAGTGAAAGAGGAGAGTGAAAATGTTGCCTTAAAGCTCAACATTCAGAAAACGAAGATCATGGCATCCGGTCCTATCACTTCATGGCAAATAGATGGGGAAACAGTGGCTGACTTTTTATTTTGGGGCTCCAAAATAACTGCAGATGGTGATGGCAGCCGTGAAATTAAAAGACACTTGCTCCTTAGAAGGAAAGTTATGATCAACCTAGATAGCATATTCAAAAGCAGATACATTACTTTGTCAGCAAAGGTCCATCTAGTCAAGGCTATGGTTTTTTCAGTGGTCATGTATGGATGTGAGAGTTGGACTATAAAGAAAGCTGAGCACCGAAGAATTGATGTTTTTGAACTGTGATGTTGGAGAAGACTCTTGAGAATCCCTTCAACTGCAAGGAGATCCAACCAGTCTATCCTAAAGGAGATCAGTCCTGGATGTTCATTGGAAGGACTTATGTTGAAGCTGAAATTTGAATACTTGGCTACCTGATGCAAAGAGTTGACTCATTTGAAAAGATCCTGATGCTGGGAAATATTGGGGGCAGGAGGAGAAGGGGGCAACAGAGGATGAGATGGTTGGATGGCATCACCAAGTCAGTGGACATGGGTTTGGGTAGACTCTGGGAGTTGGTGATGGACAGGGAGGCTGGCATGCTGCGGTTCATGGGGTTGCAAAGAGTCGGACACAATTGAGCGACTGAACTGAATATCCTACATAAACAATTGGTGTTATGCAGAAAATTCAAGTTTTGCTTTTTGAAACTTTCTCAAATTAAGACTTTTTTCCTTTTTATAAATATAAATTTATTTATCTTAATTGGAGGTTAATTACTTCACAATATTGTATTGGTTTTGCCATACATCAGCACGAATCCGCCACAGGTATACACGTGTATACTTGCAGCTGGGTTGAAACTTCAAATGTAGCACTCGTGGATACGGACCTCTGACTGTAGACATACCGTTACTATTACTGAACACCTATTGTGTGCTAGAAGTTTGATTAACTCCTATTTCACCCTTTCAACAATCCTACACAGGCTTCATATAGGCCTCATTTCGTATACCTATATACCTCATTTTGTTATACTTTACTGAACTTTGCAGATCTTGCTTTTTTTTTCTCAAATTGAGGGTTTGTGGCAACACTACATTGAGCAAGTCTGTCAGTTCTGTTTCTCCAATAGTATTTGCTCACTTCTGTTCTCTGTGTCACACTTTTGATGTTTCTTTCTATATTTCCAACTTTCGTTAGCATGGTGATCTGTGATCAGTAATGTTTGTTTCTATGATGACTCTCTGAAAGCTCAGATAATGGGTAGCATTTTGGAAATAGAGTATTTTTAAGTGATGGTACATAAATTGTGTTTAAAGACATAATGCTATTGAACAATGAGTAGATTATAGTATGAACCTATTTTATATGCACTGAGAAACCAAAAACCTCATGTGACTTGCTTTATTGCAGTATTTGCTTTATTGTGTATGTTAAGTTGCTTTAGTTGTGTCTGACTCTTTGGGACCCCATGGACTGGAACCTGCCAGGCTCCTCTGTCCATGGGATTCTCCAGGCAAGAACACTGGAGTGGCTAGTCATTTATTTCTCCAGGGGAATCTTCCCAGCGCAGGGGTTGAACCCACATCTCACAAGCCATCGGCAGGCAGGCTCTGACCAAGAGCACCCACCACCTGGGAAACCCTGCTTTACTGTGGGTATCTGGCACTGAGCCCATAGTATCTCTGAGGAACGCCTGTAATCTAGGCACAATTTTTTTTTCTCTAATTTTACAGCGGGGAGAATTGAGGCTCACATCACTATATATCAGGAGCTTGTCCGTGGTCCTTCCACACGCGGGAAATGGGACCCACTGCTGCAGTCACATTTCTGTACATTACAGATCAGGTCCACCAGTGCATTCTTGTTTGGTTCAGAAATAAAAATATTTCTGTTTCAACACTTTGAGTCGGAATATGTATTCTTCATTGGGATGCCCTCACAGTCACTTCCTACTGTGCTGCCTTTCATCATTTTTGTTTAACTTATCCTGCCCGTCTTTTCAACAAATATTTATGGGAGGACCTCTTGTGTGGAGGGACTCCTGTAAGGATGGAGGTTAGAGCTTTTAACACAATAGAAAAAAATACATATGTTTCTAAGGAGTTTGCAAAAGTTTGCTGTGGTGCACGGTCATTCCACAGCAGGGAGAAAGGCTGGCAAATATTTAACAAATAAAGACAACATTAAATATGTTACCTTTCCAATTTAAAATTAGAGCCTGGTATATCTGAGTTTCTCAACAGCTCCTCTGAAACTAAAAGCACAGTTGGCAGCCTGAGGTCTAATTCAGGATGCATCAGATAGTTTTTGTCCTTAAATCGCTTCTGGACTTACTTGTACAGCTCTGAAAACCACCACATCTAAAACACTTCTCTGGGCTAATGCAGTCTCCCTCTGCTAATGCCATGCTAAAATGAACATTTGTGAAAAATGTTCACATTGATGTAGTAACCATGTTTTCTATGCAGAGTTAATAGATATGGATAGACACAGTCTAGTGTCAGACTTTATTTTTTGGGGCTCCAAAATCACTGCAGATGGTGATTGCAGCCATGAATTAAAAGACACTTGCTCCTTGAAAGGAAAGTTATGAGCAACCTAGATAGTGTATTAAAAAGCAGAGGCATTACTTTTCAACAAAGGTCCGTCTAGTCAAGGCTATGGTTTTTTCCAGTGGTCATGTGTGGATGTGAGAGTTGGACTGTGAAGAAGGCTGAGCGCAGAAGAATTGATGCTTTTGAACTGTGGTGTTGGAGAAGACTCTTGAGAGTCCCTTGGACTGCAAGGAGATCCAACCAGTCCATCCTAAAGGAGATCAGTCCTGGGTATTCATGGGAAGGATTGATGCTGAGGCTGAAACTCCAATACTTTGGCCACCTCATGCGAAGAGTTGACTCATTGGAAAAGACCCTGATGCTGGGAGGGGTTAGGAGCAGGAGGAGAAGGGGATGACAGAGGATGAGATGGCTGGATGGCATCACCGACTCGATGGATGTGAGTTTGAGTGAACTCCGGGAGTTGGTGAGGGACAGGGAGGCCTGGCGTGCTGCGGTTCATGGAGTCACGAAGTGTCAGACACGACTGAGCGACTGAAATGAACTGAACTGAACTGAAGGGTTTAACAGGTGCACAGTAACTACGATCAATTTATGACCATGGGGTTTTTATTTGCAAAATGCATGTTGATGGCAGAATGAGATGAGAAAATCACAGGCTGAAGGTGGGGAAGCAGAGCAGTTGAGAGCACCTGCTGGGGTTATCACCTGGTACCAGGACCAGCTGTAGAAGGGAGAGTTGGAGCAGGTATGGTTGGTGTTTCTTTCCTCTTCTATAGGAATAAGACTAATGGTGACCAAAGTTTGGGATTTAAGTGGTACTTAAATGAACATCACCCATTGACTGTGAAATGGGTTTTGCAGTTTCCTTTTATTGTGGTCGCATGGTTTTGGCTGGGAAAATGACAAGGGTGGATGTTGAGGAGGAAGTCTGGTAGATAGGCTGGCTGGCTTCCTTTGGTGGCCAAGATTCATTTCTTCTCAGGGCATACCTTGCTCTGAGCCTCTGGAGGTGTGGCCTTTATCTACAAGTCTCCTTTGTCCTCTAACGTCCAGTTGGGTTCAGCTATGGGGTCATCAGCTGGTGCTGAGATGAGGACGCACTTCCTTTGGCTGGCCCCCTGCTGAGCTGTAGCTAGAGTGGCTGGTTTTCTCCTCCAAAGGTCACAGCTCTTGTCAGTTAGCTTTATCCCACATTTCCCTCTGATTCTCTGGGCTGACTCCCTCATCTTGGGATGGTAACAATCTCATAGTCTCAGGGTACTTCAACATCCCTGATGGTTTCCCTTAACCTCATATATTTTCATAAATATCCCCTCTTTTAAAAAAAAAAAAAACTTTCATTCATTTCCCCATTTGTTTTCAGACTTGTCCCTGAATGATTTATACACTATTAACAAAATCAGCTCTTCCTGACACTTGTTCAGTTGCCCAGCCATGTCTGATTCTTTGTAACCCCATGGACTGCAGCAGGCCAGCCTCCTCTGTTCTCCATCATCTCTCAGAATGTGCTCAATTTGATGTCCACTGAGTCAGTGACTCATTGAAACCATCTCATTCTCTTACTGCCTTCTCCTCTTGCCCTCAATTTTTCCCAGCATCAGGTCTTTTCCAATAAGTAGGCTCTTCGCATCAGTGGCCAAAGTATTGGAGCTTCAGCATGAGTCCTTCCAATGAATATTCAGGGTTGACACCCTTTAGGATGGACTGGTTTGATTCCTTACACTAGCATACTTCTGACATTAGCTCCTTTGCCGACTAAGGTCCGTCTAGTCAAGGCTATGGTTTTTCCAGCAGTCATGTATGGATGTGAGAGTTGGACTGTGAAGAAGGCTGAGCACCGAAGAATTGGTGCTTTTGAACTGCGATGTTGGAGAAGACTTTTGAGAGTCCCTTGGACTGCAAGGAGATCCAACCAGTCCATTCTGAAGGAGATCAACCCTGGGATTTCTTTGGAAGGAATGATGCTGAAGCTGAAATTCCAGTACTTTACTCGTTGGAAAAGACTCTGATGCTGGGAGGGATTGGGGGCAGGAGGAGAAGGGGATGACAGAGGATGAGATGGCTGGATGGCATCACTGACTCGATGGATGTGAATCTGAGTGAACTCCGGGAGATGATGTGGACAGGGAGGCCTGGCGTGCTGTGATTCATGGGGTCGAAAAGAGTCGGACACGACTGAGCGACTGATCTGATCTGAATACTGATGGAGAAGATGCAGTTTGATATCCATGCATTATCTTTCCCTAACATTGCTACTTATGCGTTGCCTCATTTCACTCTGAGAACAGCTGATGAAAACACATTTTGTTTAGTTTTACCACTTTCCATCTGAATGAACAGAAGCAAATTAAATAATCTACCCAACGGGAACCAGATTGCTGGGTGCAAAGGGAGAAAGAAATCCAAGCTTTATTTCAAATCTGCAGTGATTGGTAGAAGACCTCATAGTTGAGGGGAGGTAATAACTCTGAAAACAAGACAGAAAATTAAGGGACCAAGGCCAGCAAGTGGCGACCAGAAGAAACAAGGGTCTAAATTTATAAGACAAATGAAGAGCACTCAACACCCTGCCTGGACAGGAAAATCCATACATGCATTAGGATGAAAAACCAAAGTGTACTCAAGTGCCAAGTGGTTCTGGAGCAAAGCCATCTCAGAGCCGAGACACAATTGTTTGCAAAGTGCACAATTTCCAAAAAGAAATCTGAGTTATTCCAGGACTAAAATCTTGTCTGAGTGGTGTCTTCACACTCTTGCTCTCTTTAAATATGTCCTCTTAAATTCTCTGCTTATCCTGAAACATAATCTCTCTACCTAATGAGACTAACAGAAAATTTAAAAGGAATTGGCAGTATTTCCAGATTCAATTCAGATTTAACTCATATTTATTTCTCTTATTTTCAGTGATCTAACGTAAAACAGATTTTACCCAATTTTCCATCATAAAAGGAAGCATCCCAATGAACAATCGGTGCCTTTGAATAAGACATGATACAATCAGGATTGCCAAACAAAGGAAACTTTCTGTTTCACAAGATTTAAGAAACAGTTCTGCCTCCTTGTCTTGAAAATTATTTACAGTTATTTACAAATGATTGTATATCTTTTCAGTATGATAAATAAATATTATTTGTAAAAAAAAGAAGCAGTTTGAATTCTCATTGTTATAAGCAAAGCAATAGACATAAATTCTCTAAGATATAGAAATAAGCTCTAAAAATACATGCCAAATGTTACTGGAGATCTTTGTTTTGTTGTGTGCAGATTTAAATGATCATTGAAACCGAGAATTTCTTCTATGCAAGCTTCTTTACGTTAGTTCATAAATACAATAACAAACCATAACTTTATGGTTTCATATTAAAATTAATTTGTATGTTACCTCATATAAGGTGAGAAATACTTCTATGTATATTCTTTTTCTCTTTTGTGAAAGTGAAAAAGTGAAAGTCACTCAGTTGTGTCCAACTCTTTGTGACCCAGGCCAGAACACTGGAGTGGGGAGCCTTTCCCTTCTCCAGGGAATCTTCCCAACCCAGATCTCCCGCATTGCAGGCGGATTCTTTACCAGCTGCACCACAAGGGAAGCCCAAGAATACTGGAGTGGGTAGCCTATCCCTTCTCAGTGGATCTTCCCAATCCAGGAATCAAACCAGAGTCTGCCGCACTGCAGGAGGATTCTTTACCAACTGAGCTATTGCAGAAGCCCTCTCTTCTGTAAAGGCTGACAGTTGAGCAAGCATATGAGAGCTTTGTTTCTCTCTAGGTTCTTGTACAATTTTTCCCCTCTCCTCCCTGCTCTCCAGGTTTGGTTTTTCTCTTCTTGTTTTCTCTACATGTGATGGTGATTTAGTTGCTCAGTCAGATCTGACTCTTGTGACCCCACAGACTACAGCCCGCCAGGCTCCTCTGTCCATGGGATTCTCTGGGCAAAAATGCTGGAGTGGGTTGCCATTTCTTTCTCCAGGGGATCTCCCCAACCCACAAGGTAATTCTAGCTAAACGGGCATCCTCTCCTGTTTCAATTCCAAATTCTCTGTCTAGAGCAATGGACAGACTCAGTTTGGGGTGAGAAGTTGCACATGGTCTTCTCAATTATGGTCCAGTCACAGTATGAAGAACCACCAATGAAGGGCCACCTCTTCTGAAAAAGGGACGTAACAAAAAAGGAATTCTGGGGGGACGTGGGAAGACACGCAGACCTTTATACCAGTCTAGTCACTAATGGTTTCTGAATTCAACTATCAGCTATTATTTTAAGTGTTCTGCTTTAAATATGTTTTATTGCCAGTCATTTAAAATTGCTTTTGAAAATAAGTGGACCATAAACCTTTTAAAAGCAAAGGTTAAATGGGATCACCTTAGATTTGGAGCTGAGATATTTGAGGAACTAGATCTTAAATGGGGACTAGTTGGGAAGGTATTTCTATGGCTGATTAATATCAATTATAATGATTTATTATAGTTTATATAAATGCTCTATTACCTCACATTTAAGATGGTTTTCTTTTCTCACTGCACTGCTTAACACTGAAGTAACACATTTTATATAACACTTTCTCTGTAGCTTTTTTTTTTGTCTTGATCAAAAGTATACATGCTGGATCAAAACCATCAATGCCTTTACTGAAAAATTCCAAAAACATTTCCATTAAGTTTCAGCTGCCATGCACAAGTGTCTGTTTTCCTACACCGAATGGCATAGGGGTATCATGGCCTTTTCCCAAAGGCTGTGAAATAATAAATTAAAATTTCAGATTTTAATTTGCACATCTATTTTTAACAGGTCATAACTGGATCATGGTTTACTAATTTTATTCCTGAATCTGCAAATTTTGTGACTTTACATGTGTGTTTTGGGTAAGTCACAAGGGGCTGGGCCATGCAGTGATAACACACTAACCTCAAAATAGTAGTGTCTTCACTTGTCAATGTTTATTTTTCTCAGTTATAGGAAACCATTTTGGATCCAGCTGATGTCTTGGGCACTTTGATGCAAGCAGGCTGTGGAGCAGGCTGCTTCCAGCTTGCAGGCCTAAGATCTGGAAGCCACGAGTCCCAGGGTTGCAGTTAGGGGAAGAGATCCTCCCCATGGGCTTCACTGCCGTGGTCCTCGTACAGGCCATGGCAGGATTCACGGAGCAGCTCCACCCAGGTGCAGAGCACAGGGAGGCACTGGGTGTCTTGAATACCAGAACCCCTGACGGACACAGTCTGTTCTCCATCCTCTCCTAAAGGGCAACTGCAGATGCCCAGCCTTATGGAAGCATAAGTCACTGACCCGCCTTTGCTGCAGATTTAAGTACGCTGTGTTGCCTTTTTAATTTACATTCTCTTCTGAATTTGCCAAGAGAGTTTTCTGTCACAGGGACTGAAACTGCTTCAGTTCAGTTCAGTCGCTCAGTCGTGTCCGACTCGAAACTGCTTAGGGCAGGTCAGTAAATGTCATTATATTATTTGTAAGGAAAAAAAAAAAAAAAATATATATATATATATATATATATATATATAAACAATAATAAGCAGGTCAAAGTTTCAGGGAGGGTTTCTTTAAAGTACCGCCTGGGTTAAGTCCTGAAGGAGATGGAGGATCTGACCAGGAAGGGCTGATGGAGGGATCAGGTGGGAAAGGAGAAAAGTGCATAAAAAACAGGAGGGCAAGATCAACCTTTTTACAAGAGGGTATATGACTCGGAAATGAGCAGCTCAAGGGCTTCATTGTTCTGCTTGGTTCTGGAAGGCGCTTTGCTTTCATTACAGCTGAAATATTCCCTGGAGATCATTTGGATTCTGTCTTTACAGAAAAAAAAAAAGAGCACCCACACAAGTGAATTAAAATCTCAGCTAAATTCAGCTTTGTTCAAATGTGCCTCCACACCGAGTCTCCTCTGCTCCTCAACCTCCACCCCACCCACACCCCCAGGAAGAAAGAAAGACAGTATGAGCTTATCTGTGCTTAAAAGTCAAACGAGCTATGCAGAACGTGTGCTCCTTGATATCTTTACTAAGAATGATTGCATGGAAACATGAATGCCGACTTAAACCCTCAACAGCCATTGCTCTACAACACAAAGCATCTGATGCAAACATTTTTGTATCCTACAGATTAGCTTTGCTCAGAGACTTCCCTGAGCTTTTCTTCCGTTCCTTTTTTTTTCCTAGTTCCTTACAACAAACGTGAAATTTAACATGTCACCTCCCTGCAAGTTTATGATGCAGTTCAAAGCCACATGCCATTTTTTAAAGGAAAATAGCAATTTCAGATGAAATAGCTCCATGCATTTAGCCTGAGCTATTTCATTGCAGATTTTTGACCTAGAACATTTTGGATTCATTTGAATTTAGACTGAAGACTTTGTTTCTGAAATTGCTTCCTTGTACTTTTTAAAGTCATCTTTCTTTTGATTTCCATCACCTCTGTGGATTCATTAGCTACCGATTCTTTAATTTCATTTGTTTCATTTCATTATTATAGTAGGTTCTCATTACTTATCTACTTTATACCTAGTATCAATAGTGTATATGAAGCAATATCTTCCAATTCTCCCCACCCCCATTTCCCCTTTGGTATTCATTTGCTATTGATTATACAGAGTAACCAAGGATCAAAAGTCTCTCCCTTGCTTCCAAATGCAGCTCATCACTGAGTCAGTTTTGCTAAAGGAATGATTAAGTAGGAAAAAAGGAATAAGAGCTCAGTAAGGTAGTGACTCACACCAGTTAGTACCAACTTTTACCCAGCAGTGAGCTGATTGAAGTCAGACTTGTTATCTCCTAGTAGGCGGTGTAGGCAGAAAGATGGCAGTTGCCCTAATGAAATGGAATGTATTAAGTAGCTGAGTCTTATAGAATCTATTCTCCTGAAATATGCTGTCTGCATTCACAATATTAAAGGGAGAGTGACCAGTGATATTCTAACTGAAGAAAATAAAAGTTAAATCTCAAATGCCTAAAAAGACTAAAGAGGAAAAATCTGGGGATATTCTGTTTTCAGAAAACGGAGACATTTTTCCTATGAAGTGAGTCATGGATGACTATGGCCGATTTTGTTATAAATTAATATTAGGCCACTCATTGTCATGAACATAGCGATACTAGGCAGAGTGTTTAATATGTGAAAAACCACCAGAAGGACAAGTAAACAATTGGGTGACGTGGTTCTAGAAAGACAGGTCACACACTTGCAGTTCACATAGATTCAGTCAAGGAAGCTCGTTAAGATCTAGGATCTAGTCGGAAGAGTAAGAAAATGGAAGTTTGTAAACTTGCCAAATTCCTAAGTGTTTTTAGCTCTTTGGTGGCAAAGGGGAAGAGAGTTTTGTTCACAAACATATGGCCAAAGGCGATAACATCTAATGATATGTTTGCAGCTGTTTCGAATCTGTAAATATCTGAAGTTGGTCAACACTATCGACGCATGACAAAAGCAGTATAAATAAAGGAAATCAGCTAAAAACTGAAACAACAACAACAGTTCCTTTTGAAGGGAGGAAATTGGGGGCTGAGCTTTCTAAGTGTGACTTAAACAGGATAAAGATGGGAACAACACTGCTCTATGTGCATAAAAAGTTCTGCCTTACAGTTCTGGGACCAATTTTTGTGTACTGGCAAATGTCTGACAAAAATCTCACCAGTTTGCATACAGTTTTAGCAAATATATTTTATTTTGTGCTACTAAAGGACTCCTTTGGGCATTTGGATAATTTATATGAATCCATTAGTTACGGTATAATTCAAGGCGTTACTCTCAAAATGTAAGTCACATCAATCCACTTGTGGGCGACAGGGTGGCTCCCAATCTTCGTGGCTCTGCAAAGATGTGTGCACCCCAAAAGAGAGACTTTGCATATGTGATTAATACTAGAAAATTTTAGACAAAGAAATTATCTGGTTTATCCACGTGAGCCCAGTTTCATCCCAAGAGTCTTCAAGGTGGAGAACCTTGTCATAGAGACGTGATGATGGAGGGTCAGAGAGGGGTCACAGGAAGGACTAGACTTGATTGGACTTGACCTGTCCATGTTGATGGCTTTGACAGCGGAGGGAGGGTCCATATGTCTAGGACTGCAGTCATATATAGAATCTAGGAGTAGGCCTCAGTTGACGGCCATCAAGAAAACGGGACCCAAGTTATCCTTCCTCCCACCCCCACCCCGTCCCGAGGTATACTCTGTGATGGATTATATGGGGTGTTGACTAAAAAAACTATGTGCAACTTGAAAGTTGGGAGTTAGGATTTATCCTATGGGAAGTTAGGACTCCAGCCCAGGAGACAGCATCTCAGGCTACCCTGGGAGAGCAGACTCTGAGGAGGCGGGGAGGAGCCAGGCTATATACAAGCCTGCAGCAAGGGGCAGGAAATCTGAATAATGAGATTCCTGTTGACAAGAGAAAACCAAACCTCCCATATGAAGAGATTTAGTGGTCTTCTATGTATGGGAAGATGCAAGCATCCAGGCTTGCTGGAATCATCTCTTCCCTATCCATCTAGCTACCTGGGGCCAGCCCCCTTTCTTTCTTGTTCACGTACTAATCCCTTCTTTACCTTAAGAGATGGTAGATGTGGCTGATGGCTGCCTCTCACCTCCCCCCAGCTCCTCAGCACTTCCTGGGGAGGAAGTAGCTGGCTGTGTTTCACCTGGGCTCAGAAATTTGTATTTGGAAAAGGCTTATTCACTGGTAGAGCATACAGCAGAGCACATTTCATTTCACAGGGGAAGGATCTTAAAAAGAGGGGATGTATGTATGTGAATCCCATGGAAAGAGGAGCCTGGCAGGCTACAGCCCATGGGGTTGCAAGAGTCAGACACGACAGAGCGACTAAACCCCCGCCACAGGTACATGTACGGCTGATTCACTTTGTTGGGCAGCAGAAACTGACACAGCATGGTAGATCAATAATACTCCAAAAGAGTAAAAAAAGAAAATGGAATGTTCATCCTAAAAGCACAAGAAACAGATGAAGCCTAAGATCTGCCATTAGCAAATAGGGGAGAGCTGGGACATGCAAACTGGGTAAATATATGGTATATAGGCACACATGTACGTATGTATATATGATATACATGTCTATGCACACGTATGCATATCTGTGCACGTTTCAGGGAGGAAACAAAAATGCATGTCATTAATGTACTTTTTTTTTTGGCTGTGCCATGTGGCATCTTTCCTGACTGGGAATTAAGCCTATGCCCCCTGCATTGGGAGCATGGAGTCTTAACCACTTGACCATTAGGGAAGTCCTCCACAGCATATTTTTAAACCTTAATTTTAATTTATATATATATATATATAAGATATATCATGTCCATAAGGTTTTATCAATTGAACACATTAAAGGCCCAAAGAAATGTCAATACCTTCTATTAAACATGTAATCCATATTCTCTAAATGTAAAACACCTAGAAATTAATAAACTGGTTACAGCTTTGCCCCCAACTTTTAGAAGTGAGAAAGTACTTGTAAATAACTCTCAGATCACTGAGAGAATTAAAGCTCCAGTTGCAGTATAGTTAGTGATTAGCAGCAGTCAGACTACCGTGGGCTTCAGCCAAGGTTCAGACTCAGACTCACAGTATCACAAAGTGAACAAATCAGTAGGCATTTGTCTATAAACATGTAAACACTGGGATGAAAATAATGTGAGCAGTGTGGAAAGAAATCCATAAATATGAAACCAGAAATTCATGGTTTAGGTAATATAAAAAGTGGACTTGGTAAGGAAATCCTTTTTGCCTTCACTTTTAGTACAAAAAATTTATAAAATTTTAGGAACAAGGACAATGGTGAAATGCATAAAAAGCATGAGGAACAATGAGTAACTTCATTGGAAAATGTGGTTGCACAGAATTAATGCCCAGAAAAATGTGTTATATAAATTACACAGCTGTCTCATTAAAAATACAAAATGATATTAAACACAGAAAATAAAACAACAGGGCAAAAATCAACAGAAGGAGGAGCAGCAGATACCAGATCTATTTTCCTCTGAAGGAACTAGCCTCAGTTTAACTGATAATGGAGTTGTATTTGGACTAGGGACTGTATGGTTTCTATATTATTTAAAAATTTTGTGCTTTGGATTAGACAATATTCAATTCCTGACCTCTCAAAGACAGAGGTCTTCACGGATATGCTGACATTTGAAAGATGGCTAAAATCCTTTTCAACTAACTTTTATCTCTGTTACTAGTTTTTTTTCCGCTCCCGATACCATCGCCACCCATGCCCAGATAAAACAGGAGGTGACTCGCCAGCACTCAGATATGTGAAGGAAACCAACTCAGGAAAGAAACAAGATTTTTACCCTTGACTCTGAAAAGTCATATCTTGGCCTTTAGTATTGAGTCAACATTCATTCACTGAATAACTACTGAAGTGTCTATGATGAACAGACCCTATTTTCAGTGCTAGAGATGGGTAACCTCTGAAGAGAGCTAACTGGAAGAGTCTTGACATTGCATATAATTCTTCGCAATAAAGAGTTGATTCTCTGTTTTTTTTTTTTTTTTATGCTTATTTATTTGACCATGCCAGGTCTTAATTGCAGCATGCAGGATCTTTCATTGCTGCATGTGGGATCTAGTTCCCTGACAAGAGATTGAACCTGGGCTCCCTGCTTTGGGCATGCAGAGTCTTAGCCACTGGACCACCAGGGAAGTCCCAATTCTCTATTCTCAAACTAGGTTTCTGCAGAACCCTTATGTGCTGTGATTTAGGGCATGGGGTTGTAGGCTCAAAAACTGATAAATTGATACTGGTCAAGGTCACACTAATGACAGTAGAAAGTATGTAGTAATAAAAAGAATCGCAGTCTCCTGTTAGTACATGCAGCTGAGGTCACTGGAAGAGTTCACTATGGCAGAAGGGGCTGTTTGCAAAGACATGAGTTGAGCTTAGAAGGAGTTGGGGATGCTGAAGTCCTCAGAGGGCTTCAGGGGTCTGTTGTTCAGCCCCTGTGCCACGTCTGATTGTTTCGGATCCCATGCATTATAGCACGTCAGACTCCTCTGCCCTGAATTGTCTCCCAGTATTTGTTCAAATTCATGTGCATTGAATTGGTGATGCCATCCAATCATCTCATCCCCTGCCGCCCCCTCCTCCTTTTGCCTTCAGTCTTTCCCAGCGTCAGGGTCCTTTCCAGTCCCTCAACAATAAACGGTCAGAGGACGGAGTGAGAACCAGAACAAGAGTCCAGAGGAGCAAGGTGAGGCTCCTGAATGAAACTGTGGATGCAGCCCCCCGCCCCGGAGGAACAGGCCAGGAAGAGAGCGATGGACCCCACGCCCTCCCACTCTTCCCTCCAGCAACATCAAACCCCAGAAGCCAGACAGCAGGGGCAGCCCACCTGGGTCCGCCTCCCAGGGTGCACAGCAAGCTGGACAAAGAGGCAGAGAATAGACCTACTGCAACAGTCTATCCAAAACAGAATTCCTAGAATTTTCCCGCAAATGTGGAACCAGCCACTCGTTCGTTCATTCAGTCGCTCAGTCGTGTCCAACTCTTTGCAACCCCATGAATCGCAGTACGCCAGGCCTCCCTGTCCATCACCAACTCCCGGAGTTCACTCAGACTCACGTCCTTGAGTCCATGATGCCATCCAGCCATCTCATCCTTGGTCATCCCCCTCTCCTCCTGCCCCCAATCCCTCCCAGCATCAGGGTCTTTTCCAATGAGTCAACTCTTCGCATGAGGTGGCCAAAGTACTGGAGCTTCAGTTTTAGCATCATTCCTTCCAAAGAAATCCCATCTTTCTACTTCAACAAAAGCTAAATTAGCCTACAATAAGTTCTATAACATAGTTAATACTGAATTATTTCTTTAAAGACTGTTATGCCCTCCATTGCTTGCCCAAGGGATATAAAGAACTGGCTTATATCTTTCTAAGTATCGGTCCTTAGACATAAGCTGTAGAGTATGTCTTTGATGGGCTTCCCTGGCGGTTCAGTGTTAAAGAATCCACCTCCCAATGCAGGAGACACAGATTTGATCCCTGGTCCAGGAAGATCCCCTGCAGAAAGAAATGGAGAGCTACTCTAGTACTTTTATCTGGGAAATCACATGAACAGAGGAACCTGGTCAGCTATAGTCCAGGGAGTTGCAAAAAGATAAGGACCCGACTTAGCGACTAAACAACAACTAATGTCTTTGATACCAAGCTCATTTCTGACATTTGCAAGGGCTAGGGCAAAAGTGAAACATGAGACCTGGATTTGCTATGTCAAATGTTAAAGTTACATATCAAAGTTCAGTTCAGTCGCTCAGTCGTGTCCGACTCTTTGTGACCCCATGAATCGCAGCATGCCAGGACTCCCTGTCCATCACCAACTCCCAGAGTTCACCCACACTCATGTCCATCGAGTCAGTGACGCCATCCAGCCATCTCATCCTCTGTCATCCCCTTCTCCTCCTGCCCCCAGTCCCTCCCGGCATCAGTCTTTTCCAATGAGACAACTCTTCGCATGAGGTGGCCAAAGTACTGGAGTTTCAGCTTTAGCATCATTCCTTCCAAAGAAATCCCAGGGTCGATCTCCTTCAGAATGGACTGGTTGGATCTCCTTGCAGCCCAAGGGACTCTCAAGAGTCTTCTCCAACACCACAGTTCAAAAGCATCAATTCTACGGTGCTCAGCTTTCTTCACAGCCCAACTCTCACATCCATACATGACCACTGGAAAAACCATAGCCTTGACTAGACGGACCTTTGTTGGCAAAGTAATGTCTCTGCTTTTAAATATGCTATCAAGGTTGGTCATAACTTTCCTTCTGAGGAGTAAGCGTCTTTTAATTTCATGGCTGCAGTCACCATCTGCAGTGATTTTGGAGCCCCAAAAACTAAAGTCTGACACTGTTTCCACTGTTTCCCCATCTATTTCCCATGAAGTGATGGGGCCAGATGCCATGATCTTCGTTTTCTGAATGTTGAGCTTTAAGTCAACTTTTTCACTCTCCTCTCTCACTTTCAACAAGAGGCTTTTGAGCTCCTCTTCACT
>SJXQ01009898.1:196815-222111 GCA_006408695.1 Aepyceros melampus
AGTCTGACACTGTTTCCACTGTTTCCCCATCTATTTCCCATGAAGTGATGGGACTGGATGCCATGATCTTCGTTTTCTGAATGTTGAGCTTTAAGCCAACTCTTTCACTCTCCTCTTTCACTTTCATCAAGAGACTCTTTAGTTCCTCTTCACTTTCTGCCATAAGGGTGGTGTCATCTGCATATCTGAGGTTATTGAGATTTCTCCCAGCAATCTTGATTCCAGCCTGTGTTTCCTCCAGCCCAGCATTTCTCATGATGTACTCTGCATAGAACTTAAATAGGCAGGGTGACAATATACAGCTTTGACGTACTCCTTTTCCTATTTGGAACCAGTCTGTTGTTCCATGTCCAGTTCTAACTGTTGCTTCCTGACCTGCATACAGGTTTCTTAAGAGGCAGGTCAGGTGGTTTGGTATTCCCTTCTCTTTCAGAATTTTCCACAGTTTATTGTGATCCACATAGTCAATAAGGCAGAAATAGATGTTTTTCTGGAACTGTCTTCTTTTTCCCACGATCCAGTGGATGTTGGCAATTTGATCTCTGGTTCCTCTGCCTTTTCTAAAACCAGCTTGAACATCTGGAAGTTCATGGTTCATGTATTGCTGAAGCCTGGCTTGGAGAATTTTGAGCATTAATTTACTAGCATGTGAGATGAGTGCAATTGTGCGGTAGTTTGGACATTCTCTGGCATTGCCTTTCTTTGGAATTGCGATGAAAACTGACCTTTTCTAGTCCTGTGGCCACTGCTGAGTTTTCCAAATTTGCTGGCACATTGAGTGCAGCACTTTCACAGCATCATCTTTCAGGATTTGAAACAGCTCAACTGGAATTCCATCACCTCCACTAGCTTTGTTCATAGTGATGCTTTCTAAGTCCCACTTGACTTCACATACCAGGATGTCTGGCTCTAGGTGAGTGATCACACCATCATGATTATCTGGGTTGTGAAGATCTTTTTTTGTATAGTTCTTCTGTGTATTCTTGCCACCTCTTCTTAATATCTTCTGCTTCTATTAGGTCCATGCCATTTCTGTCCTTTATCGAGCCCATCTTTGCATGAAACGTTCCTTGGTATCTCTAATTTTCTTGAAGAGATCTCTAGTCTTTCCCATTCTGTTGTTTTCCTATATTTCTTTGCATTGATCACTGAGGAAGGCTTTCTTACATATCAAGGTAACAAACTATTATATATAATCTGTCCAATTCTTGCCAAATATATCTTCATAATTTTAAAATTGAAAGATATATTTAAGGGTTTAGTTTTTATATGATTGAAAGTTGGCAAAATACCAAAAATGAGTATATTCATTTATTGCTGTGCATGCCTGGGGCTCTCATATGCCAGTAACTTTCAAATGAGTAATGAAATAAAGATATACACAGTTCATAACTGATTCTACATTTAAATAACTTTCACTTTTATTGTCTTCATCCTAGTAGAATCAGTTATTACATAATCATTATTTTCACCTAATTGGTATACTGTTGACTGATATGCTTTAAAGTTTTAAAAGTAAATATAGATGTAGTGAAAGTAGATAAAATTCTAGATATACATATAACTAACAACCATTTTAGTAATGATAACTTTATATAATATAATAAAAATATATTTTAAATAAAGTTAATTTTCTTACAATTTCCAAGTAATTTTTCTTCTAAAACATCCGAAAGTATCTATTAAAATTCAAAAGACTGTGGCAAATATCACTATTTAAATCAGAATAGTTCAAACAAAGATGAAATTCAAGTTTATATTTCAAAAATTTAATCATGTTAAATGTGTTTTATAATGCTAATTAGGAAGTTGGCATTCAATGTCTATTTGATAAAGTAAAGAATCTAATTGCATAACTAGATATGAGATGTAGATGTTTAGAGGTTTGAAGGTATTATTAACTCAGAATTATTCAGCTGTTATGACATTATGACTTGTTTCCAAGATCATGAATTAGAAAACATGGAAAACAAGAAAATGAAGTCTAATCACTTGTGAGGAATAGATGCTTTATATATTTCAATTTTTTTAAATTACAGGTTACAAATACAAACACTTTGGTTTTAGTAAGCCTCCAACACTTAAAAAAAATTGGTAATTTCCTGAACTTGAAATAAAAGTATAGTCTTTCATCTTTTCTATCAACTACAGAAAAGAACACAAACTTAATTACTTCTTTTTTAAAAAATACAAGGTATTCCATTAAACAACAATTTTATGTATACATAAAATAATCAGATCCTTAGTTATGGGGAGGAATTTGCTTAATCCGGAATCCCACATATGAGTAGTTAAAAAAAATATGTATATTTGGTTTAGAAGGTCATGTAGGGATTTGGGGTTGACCCAAATTTCCCATTAAAACTGTCCCCTTTCTCTGCTTTTACTCCTTTTTTTATGAGGAAAATTAAGCTAAAGGAAAACAGAGCCGAACTGATGTAAATTGCAATCTATAAATCTCAGCCTTTTTGGTAGTGGTGGCACCAAGCATAAATCACACTTGCGAATGGAGACAGCTGGAACAAAAGTTCAGAGCAGTTTCTTTGCACAGAGTTCATGACCAAGATCTGCTCCCGGCCCTGGGTTATGTAATGGATGTGAGACAGAGAAGAGAGAGGAGAGAGAGAAGTCTTCCTGCGGGCTTCCTCACTGACACTCAGCTGTCCTAACTCCTAGGCATTTAACAGGTAGAGAACACTGCTGCCAGTAACACAGACGCCTGATGCTGAAAACACACGGTAGGGTCCAAGAAGCACCGCGTGGGACTTGACAGTAGCCAGGCAGGCTCCTATCAGCAGCTGGGCGTCTATGTGATTCCAGGGGACACTGACGTTTAGCGTGAATCGAGTTTGAATGCAAGAATCACCATTCTACCGAGTGTGGTAGGGTTCTCATTCGTGTGTAGGGTTTGTGTGGTTTCTTTTCCATGTGAATCCTTCACAAGTGGTATTTGCTGTCAGTTTTGAAAACTGGTAGTCTACTGGCTAAATTTGCCCAGTATTCCAATTTTGTTTGGTTGTTATTCAGCTTTAAAAAATAAAATGAATCAAATTCCTTTGGATAGTGCTGCGGTTCTTACTTTATGATAGCATTCTTATTGGTTATTTTTAGTTTTTTTTTTTTTTGAATTGATGAGTTTCTTCCTCTATTCTGTTTTTATGAAATGTATTATCTATGATTCTCTTTCATGTTTTGAATGGTAATATTTTAATCCCCTTTTAAAGGTTAACTGATTTATTGTTTAAAAAATTTATTGAAATATATATATATACACACACACAATGTTTTCAGATTTGTTTCCCTTATATTTCATTCTAAAATATTGAGTAAACTGCCCCACACTATACAGTTGCTCCTTGCTGGTCCTCCAGGGTAATGCATATATGTTAATCCCAAACTCCTACTTTATCCCTCCCTCTTCCTCTTTGCTGACCATAAGCTCTTCTGTGTCTGTGAGTCTATTTCTGTTTTGTGCATAAGTTCACTTGTGTCATATTTTATTTATTCTATTTTATTTTTTCATATTTTAGACTCCATACATAAGTGGCATCGTATGACATTTGACTTTCTCTGGCTTACTTCACTCAGCGTGATAATCTCCACATTCACCCATGTTGCTGCAAATGGTGTTTCATTTCTTTCTGTGGCAGAGTAGTTATCCATTATATATACATAGGTACCACATCTTTAGAGCCTCCTTGGCGGCTCAGATGGTAAAGCATCTGTCTGCAATGCAGGAGACCCAGGTTCGATCCCTGGATTGGGAACATTCCCTGGAGAAGGAAATGGCAGCCCACTCCAGTAGTCTTGCCTGGAAAATCCCATGGACAGAGGAGCCTGGCAGGCTACAGTCCATGGGGTTGCAAGGAGTCAGACACGACTGAGCGACTCCACTGTCACTTTCCATCACATCTTCACCCATTCCTCTGTTAGTGGGCAGATTGCTTCCGTGTCTTGGCTTATTGCGTATTTATTCCTAGGTATTCTTCATTGCCTTAATTTCTCTTCCTGGTTTTTCTTTGTTAGTGTATAGGAATGTAAATAGTGCTTCAACCAACACGGGGATGTCTGTTCTTTTCCAGTTAATAGTTTTCCCAGGAGTTGGATTGCTTGCTCATAGCGTAACTCTGTTTCTGTTTTTAAAAAAAAAAAACTTTTTACCTGTGGTGCATTGTGGGTGGAATTATCTGGGCCATCCTTCAATTCTCTGACTTTTCTCTTTGAAAATATCTGTTTCAGAGTTTAGCATCCAGTGAATCTTTTGTTTAACGACTACAGTTTGTATTTTCATAATTTTAAATTGGTTATTTTTATAGAGCCCTCTTCCTGTTCCATTTATGCCCTATTTTTCTAATGTTCATGGTTATTATTTTACTTCATCTCTACAATAATCCTGTATTGTTTGTGTTGGACTCATTGGATCCTGGGTTTATACCAAAGGTTGAGCTGCATCACTACTATGATAATAGACTTATTACAGGCTGTATGGATAAACCAGGAGAGAACTGAGCCCAGAAGACTCAGTTTCCAGTTTTGCTCCTAAATATACTACACTGTATATATTCTAAGTCTTATGCAGAAAGTGTTTAGGTTGTGCTTATACTACAGGCTTTCAAGGTTCCAACAGCTTTTGCCTTGGAGCTCACTTCCTGCTCCTTGTATTGGGTTGAACCTACATTTTTGGCCAACCCAGTACATGTTAACTCATCAAATATTTGCAGATCACGTCTCTTCTACTTCACCTTTTCTTGAAGTCCTTGCTAGTTTTTTACACTTTTCTCTGTGTGGTAATTTCTGATCCAACTGGTCTCCTTTAGAACCATTTTAGTATATATATTGTTGATTCCAGAAACTTTATACATGGATCCCCCCTCAAAAAAATTTTGTCTTGGCAAATATGAGGCGTTATCATAAATACTATATTTGTAAAATGTGATAGAACACCATGTTAATAAAATATTCCAGGTGTGGTTTAATTGATAATAGTGTTAAGATTTAGCACTAGTGGTGAAGAATCCTCCGCCAATGCAGGAAACTTAAAGAGATGCGGGTTCCATCCCTGGGTTGGGAAGAATCCCTGGAGAAGGAAATGGAAACCCACTCCAGTATTCTTGCCTGGAGAATCCCATGGACAGAGAAGCCTGGTGGGCTACAGTCCATGGGGTCACAAAGAGCTGGACACGACAGAGTGGCTGAGCACACAGAGATAAATACTGTATTTGTAAGAGGCAACAGGACATGCATCATATTAGCAAAGTATTCTAGGTGTGGTGTAATCAATGAAAGTATTGGATGTTAATTAGAAGGAGCCTCAGCACAGGCTAAACTTCGTACCTGTGGCCTTGGACTTCATGATAGGTGAGCAGAACTGGTGGCATTGACAATGAGAAATTTCAGCACCCTCTGCATTTCATTCTCAGTTAGAATCCCTGGAGAAGGAAATGGAAACCCACTCCAGTATTCTTGCCTGGAGAATCCCATGGACAGAGAAGCCTGGTGGGCTACAGTCCATGGGGTCACAAAGAGCTGGACACGACAGAGTGGCTGAGCACACAGAGATAAATACTGTATTTGTAAGAGGCAACAGGACATGCATCATATTAGCAAAGTATTCTAGGTGTGGTGTAATCAATGAAAGTATTGGATGTTAATTAGAAGGAGCCTCAGCACAGGCTAAACTTCGTACCTGTGGCCTTGGACTTCATGATAGGTGAGCAGAACTGGTGGCATTGACAATGAGAAATTTCAGCACCCTCTGCATTTCATTCTCAGTTCAGTTCAGTTCAGTCTCTCAGTTGTGTCTGACTCTTTGTGACCCATGAATCGCAGCACGCCAGGCCTCCCTGTCCATCACCATCTCCCGGGGTTCACTCAGACTCACGTCCATTGAGTCCGTGATGCCATCCAGCCATCTCATCCTCGGTCGTCCCCTTCTCCTCCTGCCCCTAATGCCTCCCAGCATCAGGGTCTTTTCCAATGAGTCAACTCTTCGCATAAGGTGGCCAAAGTACTGGAGCTTCAGTTTTAGCATCATTGCTTCCAAAGAAATCATTCTACAGATGAACAAACCGGAGGTCCAAACCAGGTCATTAGTGCCAAGGCCAGAATCAAAACAAATGCCTACTGAACTTGAACCATTGTTTAATTCAAAAGAGCAGACTACATGTAATACTATATATTCCAACATAATGTCTGTTTTTCATAGATTTCCAAGCGCATTATGACAAAACATGCTATTCGATGATGGACTTTCTAAAGCTTCATGTCTTTTCCATGTCACTCACAATATGATTTAGATTTTCTTCTGTTAACAAATAATGTTTGAAATCGGTATCTTCATTCCATGTCTAATACTCACCCTGGAGTTATTCTTAAATATCAGAAATGACAGATGGAGTAGAAATTGGAGATGGCTCAACATAACTTATAAATTTGTGTTGGTGTTAACTGTTCATCATACATAAAGCTTAAATGGTAAAGGTCTTGAAGCAGGATGTCAAAAATAGACTCGACATAAAAAGTGTTTTATCACTATGTCGTGTCTCTGACATATAAAGTATGTCAAGATAACATTAAAAATTAAAATCTTAATAAATCACCAAATACATGTTAAACATAATGGAACCAATTCATTATGGAAATCCAAATTAATATCACCATGTGATTCCACTGTGCAGAATGTCTAAAATGAAAAAAAAATGAGAAGTTTAGATAAAATTCCCCTGTGGAAGAATGGAGATATGACTGGAAAGAGAAAAAGACCTATCGTACTTCTGGGCAGTGAAACAATGCTGTATGTGCTTCTTGAGTAGATAGCAATGCTGACCACAGAGCTTTGGGTTCAGATTCTCTAGATGAAACTGAAACGGCGGCATTTACAATGCACTAAAGCTACAGTCTGTCCCACTGCTAACGCTTTAGATGAAAATTTACATGTATCAACATGTCTACCCAAAATATGACTGAGGATTCGTAGTTCTTTGCATGCGTGCGCTCAGTCATGTCTGACTCTCTGCAACCCCACCGACGGTAGCCCACCAGCTCACTGTAGCTCCTCTGTCCATGGGATTTTCCAGGCAAGTGTACTGGAGGGGTTGCTGTTTCCTACTCCACATAGTTCTTTAAAAATTACTTAAATTGATAGTTGAGCAAATAGTTTCAGCGGCGCTTAGAGTCCGGGCGATGTCGCCTGTGAAACCTTGGCTCACTGAGATGCTGGCCTCCTCCGTAATCGTGCCCGCATCAACAGCCCCAGTCTACAAGCTGTCTGCACCATGTGGGCAGCTGCTCTCAAATTCCGGAAGAGGCCTCCTTGGTTTTTTTATTGGCAATAACTCCAAGCTTATTAAAGCCCAGATGGAGAGGAACCTGTGGCATACTTACGCCCGTACGCCCAACTGGGCCCTGCACTATTTAATTGCTTGCATTTAAACCATAATTCCTTTCTCTTGTTCTACTCTGATTTTCTCCAAAGCATTTATATAATCTTTCAGTGGATGCCTCCCCATATTGTATTAAAAAACCAGTTCTGGTATTTATCTGTACAGCACTTAGGTTAAATTCTATATGTGATATTTTTACTATTTTTCTATTGGTGTCAAATGAACACTGAACCATGAAGAGGCAATTGGGTGAGTCATTCATGACTTTTTCTATGTAGCTCTATTAAATTAAAAATGTCTGGTCTTTAATCCAATAATATTTCCCTAAACAAATTAAGGCTATTATGTACACATGGCATGCCATCTCGGTAGTTCGGATAAATTACTGTTGCTGTTTTTCAGTTGCTAAGTTATATCCCACTCTTTGCGACCCCATGGACTGCAGCACGCCAGGATTCCATCCTTCACCATCTCCCAAATTTGTTCAAAGTCGTGCCCATTGAGTCAGAGATGCCATCCAATCATCTTCCCCTCTGTCACCACTTCTCCTGCCCTCTACCTTCAGCATCAGGGTCTTTTCCAATGAGTTGTTTCTTCATATCAGGTGGCCAAAGTATTGGAGCTTCAGCATCTGTCTTTCCAATGAATATTCAGGGTTGACTTCCTTTAGGACTGACTGGTTTGATCTCCTTGCTGTCCAAGGGATAAAGTTTGGATAATTTGTGGGGTCAGAACCTTACGGGGATTCTGTCATGGCAAATACTGCCCATTAACTGATACCAACACCATAGCTCATATTAGGTTCGTCAAGCCAGTAGTGATGGCTGTAGTTTTAAAAGCAGGAAATGGAAGTAATTATAAATAAAAGCAACTCACCCTGTCCCAGTGACCAGAAAGGGAGCCCTCATAAATCAGTTCACAGGCGTTGGCCTTCCTGCCCTCGTCTGTGGCCCACTGGGTCAGTCCCCAGTTTCTTAAAAACAACTTCCTCTTTAAAATTTCCCCCATAAGCGGACTTTCCTTTCTGTCAATACCTACTACATCGAAAGGGTCTGAGCACTCTTTTCACAGTTAATCTTGCACTGTCCTGAGTTAACTATTGCTTTTGGTTTCGTCTTATCGCCCACTGCTGGGAGCTTCTGCTCCTCTGCAGCCCTCACAGAGCCTGTGTGTTCTGTGCATTACAAACTGGGTATGAAGTTGCTGCATTGAATACATTTTCACAGCAGCAGGTCTGTTCCTGAAATAGCCCATACTATGTGCTCACGTATTTGTCCATTCACTACTTGGCAAGGCTCATGTGCTGGCATATTTTTTGAAAGCAGACTCTGTGCGTGTGTGTATGTGTGTGTGTGTTTGCAAATTTGTTTTTCACTATTGTATCACTAGGCCTTAACCCCAGAGCTAGAACTATGAGCCACAGCGATCTCTCAGACACTTACTGAGTGGAAGAATATAGGTAGCAACATTTCTTCTGGAAATAGTCTCCCTGACACACTGGAAATCATGTTTTATCCATGATCTGGGCACCCTTTGGTCCTATCCCACTGAAATCATCACAGGGTACTATTCTTACCAACCCCGTTTTATGAACATGGAAACGGCAGGGTAGATTGGTTCAGATATTCACCCAAGTCTACAAAGCTGGTTGGCAGCTCTGGCTGGTTTTAACTGAGGCTGCCTTTCTCCACTCTGTCTCTAAGCCACCTTCCTGATGCTGACGCAGTGGTCTTTGTTTCTCTAGGAGCTGACGTGGTGGTCTTTGTTTCTCTAGGAACACAGCGCTTGTTTTTTGACTTGGAGCAGGTGGTGTTTTCAGACCCATTCCACCATATTCAGAACCCCTGTTTTCTGTGTATCTTTGAGCCCATGAAACATTCTTGAAGCAAAAGCTTTCTCTCACCGCCATAGTCTGTTCAACTAGAGAAACCTGTGCAGGTGGGCCCCTGAACTCAGGCAGCAGCTCCCACCTGGACAGCCTTTCCAGAGCCTGGTGTTTCTGGTATATGTGCATTATAAACCACCAGCTGGCCTCACCTTTCTGAACATTCTGGGCCTTGAAAGCACGTCTCCCTGCTAGTCTTTCTCAGTGGTGGTTTTTTATGTTCTTTTCTGTTTAGTCATGAGCCAAAGCAGGCAGTTTTCTTCTTTAAATCATTTTTTCTTTTCTCTCTTGGGGAGCTCTCAAGTAGAAAGTGGCCCAAAATATTTAACATAAATGCCTCTTGTAAAAAAAACAATAACTGTATTTTTTTTTTTTACAATGTGTATTTCTAGAGATATATATTGGTTAAGATGCCTGATTCCAAATGCCAAAAGGAAGCAGGGTGGGTAGCTGCAAGGTGGTGGTAAGTTCAAGGTTTTTCTTTTAGTACTAGAAAAATGAGAATAAGAGCAAATGAAAGTGAATCAGTGGGCACAGGAAGGTTGATCACACAACTGAGAGAAGAGAAAACTGGTAAAATAAAGTTCCTAAAAAGATGAGGGGCCTCCCTGGTGGCTCAGGGGTAAAGAATCCCCTGCGATGCAGGAGATAAGAGACACAGGTTTGATCCCTGGGTCAGAAAGGTCCCCTGGAGGGGAAAATTGCAACCCACTCCAGTCTTCTTGCCTGGGACATCCCATGGACAGAGGAACCTGGCAGGCTACAGTCCATGGCGTCACACAGACTTGGACACAACTTACTGCCTAAACAGCAACGAAGTGAGAGCTGAGGGTGGCAGAGAAAAGCGAATTCAGCTCTTCTACTCATCAGAGTGGAGACGGGGCTGAGGGAGCTCCAGGCCAGTTCACCGTGTGTGGATTCATGTAGCAGATGGAGGACAGACAAGAGGCTGGCCGCCTTAGGGCTTCTGCTCTGTCTGTAAAGCAACAGGTGAAATCGTTCCTACAGGAAAGAGAGCAGGGCTGGAAGAATTAGGAAGTGTCACGAAGTTCAACAAAAAATCTGTTTCAGCCCCAGAGAGTGAGCTAACCTCAGAAGCCCAATTGGAATTGATCATGAAAATATTTGAGCACTGTAGGCTGTGTGGAGAGCAGGTGGACTGTTACGTAACTTGTACTCACTATTGGATTGAGTTTTAATTAACTTTACCACCAGTTTTCAATGAATTATCTCTTGGTTCTTCATCTTTTTATGCCGTCTTGTGTTTCTTTGATAGCAGAAGCTGGGGATCTATTAGGAGATCTTTCTGGAATAGTAAATTCTGTGGGTCAATAGAACTAATGATCTTAGAAAAAAAGGCAGCATACCCAGAGAGGATTATGCCGGTGGCTAAAGCCATCAGTCTAGGGCAGTGAGAAGGTATTCTTTGCTTTTGCAGAAAATCTTTCCCGTTCTTTCCTTTCTCTCTCAAATCTCATTTCAGTTGAAGAGAATCAGCCCTGGATAGCCCAGAACGGATCCATTGGTTTCTGTGTCTCTGGCTTTAACTTGAGGAGCCACGTCTATACCTAATTAGTAGCTATTACTCAGCTCCTGGGCAAGCTTTAGCTAAGTTCTGAAAAACAGGGCTTTCTGATTTTGTTTAAAATCTGAAAGTCAAATTAATCTATTATCAGAAGTCCCTTAGTGAATTACACTGGCAGGTGAGAAGATGTGGTTTAATATTATCTATTTGACTATTTCATAGCGTATGTGCAGATTATAAAGCAGTTTGTGGTTGCTAAATTCTTATTTCAGTCATAATTACTTCATACTGAGTTATATATAGTGATTTTTCAATGAGAAATCAGCGTAACTCACCAAGATTGTCTTTACTACATTGTTGTATGCAAAATACTTCTTATATGTAAACTCTGCTTCATGGAATAATAAAATCCAAATATTTTAACAGGTTTAGGGGGAAAAAGTCAATCTCCTGGTCACCCCTATTGATTCCTGCTTCTCTGGCCCCATGGGAAATTGATAACTACCTGAAAAAAATTTTTTAAAGAACACAAAGAAACACCCAGTGGGCAGGGGCGGGAGGGTCTTGCCTTTCTGCCAGTTGCTTTGACCGCCTGAGAACTGAGCCCAGGGGACCAGGAGCTGAAAATATTATAACTTCAATTTCCAGCTCCCCGGGCAGGGTCTTGCTTTCTGTACACAACCTGTACAATGAGGATGTCACCCTGAGCTGTGTGTTCTAACAGTTCAGGCTGCTCTCCTTTTAAGGGGAAGTTGGGGAGGGGATAAGGCGGAGGTGGGGCAGGGAAGAAAAACCCCAATACGTCACCTAACAGGTGAAGCCTAAAAATTTCACTGGAAAAAGTTATGGAAGAGGTAACAGCTGCAGGCCTGTTTGGAGGGACTCAGCAGAGTAGTTTCCATTTGTCGTTTGTTTTATCTACAGAAGAAACCTTTTTTTTTTTTTTTAAATAAGGCTTGAGCTGAAAGCCCACTTTTTTTTTAGGAGACGTTAAGACCCGGGATACCAAGGGCTTTGCGAACTGCCAACACACCCAGCCCCTTACTCACTCATCTCCCACCAGCCCATGACCATGTTGCTCAGTGGAAAAATAACAGCCAGAGATTTAAATAGCTCTAGTGCAAGGTGATGGAGAAGGTGATGGCACCCCACTCCAGACTCTTGCCTGGAAAATCCCATGGATGGAGGAGCCTGGCGGGCTGCAGCCCATGGGGTCATGAACAGTCGGACATGACTGAGCGCCTTCACTTTCACTTTCATGCATTGGAGAAGGAAATGGCAACCCACTCCAGTGCTCTTGCCTGGAGAATCCCAGGGACGGGGGAGCCTGGAGGGCTGCCGTCTATGGGGTCACACAGAGTCGGACACGACTGAAGCGACTTAGCAGCAGCAGCTGTTATGATTATCTTCAATCAACTATAAAATTTCTCACTGACTATGTGAGGAAGCACAATGACAAAAGCCTCACTGGGCCTTTGTTAGACACACACAATATTTATTGCTAAAACCATTGGGAGATATACTAGTAAAAGGGTAAGTTTCATCAGAGATAAAGCCATCAGATATAATATGATATCTACTTTGACTTAGACTATCCAAAATCATTATTTCTTCTTGAAAAACTGAATAAGAATTGACTTACAATCATCTTAAGATTCTCTACCCTAGGGATATCAGAAATGTCACATTCTTCCTCTATCACTAATATATTTATATTTGGCACAGCTCAAACTTAGGGTCATCAAGCCGAGACACTCCATAGCTTTAATCAGCAGAACAAGATAAACTCACTCCTCTGGACTGCTTCTAAATCTATAATATGTCTTCCTTGCTTTGCTAGGATCATAACTCTGGTCGAAATGAGTCAGACTCAGAAGAAAAATGAATGCCCAGTGGTTCTTCCTTTAGTCTGTACCAGCTTCCCTGGTGGCTCAGATGGGGAACATCTGTCTGCAAGGCAGGAGACACAGGTGTGATCCCTGGGCCAGGAAGAGCCCCGGAGAAGGGAATGGCAACCTGCTCCAGTATTCTTGCCTGGAGACTCCCATGAACCAGGGGAGCCTGGTGGGCTACAGACCGTGGGGTCGCAGAGTCAGACACGACTGAGTGACTTCCGCTTCACTGTCTAACTCTCACCTACAGAGCCCAGCAGCTCTATCCCACCACTCGAGAGCTGACCGTGTTAACTTCATTTTAAACTTGAATGAGGGAAAAGTCATTCTTTCCTCCCTTCTCTTTCCCCTCCTTTCCCACCCTTCATGTCTCTCTCTCCCTCCTGATCGTATAAGAGCAAAGTGCTCTAAGAATTCCTGAGAACGGCTTTTATTTAAATTTCTGTTTCCTCTTGTTTACCGTCACACCTTCAAACTGTATTCACACACCTTCACGCCGAGTTAACTTGTACTTTCAGCAAGTTACAAGGCTCTTAAAGTGAAATAAAAGTGATCATCAAGGAATTACAGCGTGTCTTATAGATGAATATCTTAAAAAAAAAATTGCACCTACCACTCAGAGGAGTAACTGGAAGAGCCGTGAAACTCCCAAACACCCTTCTCTGAAAGGGGGCTGCTATCCTGAATTCTGCGTGCATCAGTCTGGTGTTTTTCTTTGTACCTTGAAAATAAATCTGCATGGCCCTAAAAGAGGGGTTTTACATATTTGAATTGTACATAAATGACATGTATTAAATATTTTCTCCTGTAGCTTTTTTCCAATCAGCGTCACATTTGTCAGACTCGCTGATGTTGACTTGCATGGTTGGGGCCCATTTTTTCACCACTGAGTAACAAGGTATCGTGTGACTATAATAACAGTCATACGGTGATTGGTCCCCTTGCTGTCAGAGGGCCTAAGACTTGTTTCTGGATTGTTCTGCTTTTGCTGTTACAGTTTTTTTCCCCTTAAATCTATGAAAGCTACCACCTCATCTTCTCTCTACTTTCCGTGTTATATCTGCTCCCACCTGCCTTTAGTTTGAGTTCTCTTTTTTTGGCTACATCAGAGGATCACCTGGGGGATGTTTTAAAAATCCATATGCCCAATGGATGTGGCATATGGACCGCTTGTGTCAGCATCTCTGGGGGTGGGACTTGGGCCTTAGCTTTTCCAGGTGCGCTGATGTGCGGACAAGGCTGCATAACATTGTATTTTTTTTTTTTTGATTTTTATTTTTATTTATTATTTTTTTTTTAATTAATTTTTTTTTTTAGTTTGTTTTGCTTTACAATACTGTATTCGTTTTGTTACACATTGACATAACATTGTATTAATTCCAGATCAATTGGATGGAAAAGCTGCTGCAGTCAATACAACTCCCCAACAACCTGTTCTAAAATTGGGAGCTAAAATGCTCTACCACAAACACAGAACACTGTCCTCATTAGTTGGGTTTCCTTCCCCAGTTCCATGGTTTGCAAGACCATCTATTTGCTTATGTGAGATGTTCCCAGGGGTGACATAACAGCCTTACAAACATCTAAGCACTGGCTTCTTGAGGAAGCCTTGTTGATTCATGGTAAGCCCTGGGTAACTGCAAGACAGTGCTCTTATTTACTCAGGGCCCAAAGGTTAAAATCCAAAATTCAACCCAATCCTTTAAAAATCTGCTTTGGGGGAAAAAAAAAAAAGAAAACCAGCGTTTTGCTCTGAAGTCAAGAATGATTAAACCAGTCATGTGATCTGCCCCAAGCCTTTGCACACCACCCTCATACCATCCTTTTCCAGGAAATACATTCTTCTGGACACCAGCCATTTCTTAAAGCAGAACCCTTGGCGGAGGATGAGTCAATAGGGCAAATGGTGACTCAGGCTCCAAGGAAAACAGAGAATGAGTTGATTTAATGCCTTGAAGTAGCTTGTTACCCAATTATGCAAAATGTAGCTTGATATCCAAGAAAACCATTATCTGGCATGATCCATGGGTTGGAGCTAAGCTCTTCATTACCCCAGTGGGACAGCATTAAATAAAGAGCTGTTGTTCATTCTTTAGAGAGTTGATGATAACAGCAGAGGTAATCTGGAGTGGTAAGAAACCAGGATGTTCTAGCAGCAGCCTGCAGCACCGACTCAGCTGCCTAACCCCCTCCCAGCGGCGTGGGTGTGTCACTGACGCTCCTTGACAATCAGGCCATGTATTTTCCGAGAAGGCTGAGAATCCTCGCTGCTGAGAATTCTTCTTCTTCTTTCTAGCTGTCCAAACTCTTCTTGACTTCCACGCCATTCTTCTAAAGTCAACTTTTATACTCTCTTATTTCCTCCAAGAATAAAAATTATTGGGAAAAGAACCTGCTGAAAAACGTAATTAAGACCGAATTAATATCTACATAGCTTTATTATGGTTCTGTGAAGTTTACAGAATATTTAGGCTGTAATGAATTTCACATCCAGCCGAGGAGCTTCTTCAGGCATCAGATTTTATGCAGTTGATTATTATTTAATGCTAAGGAAACCGTAATTTGACTTCTTGGCCAAGTGACTGGGGTTTTTTTGCCCATTAAATTCTCTCAGATATGGAGGTTTGCAGAGATCAGATAAGGGGCTGCCGTCTATGGGGTCGCACAGGGTCAGACATGACTGAAGCGACTTAGCAGCTGCAGCATAAAGGTTTCTAATCGCTGCAATCAGAATGGAGGATTGCCTCTGCCTGTTCTGTCTGTGGGGCTATTTGTATCATTAGAAACTTAGCTAAACCTATAGCGAATATCACCCCCAACACCTGCCACCCCAGTCTACTAGTGATGGAAGCGTGGCTCAGAACTGTTTATCCCAATTGGCCATTTAACTTTAAAAGACTGATTCATGATACCAATGTACGGTAAAACCTGTAGAAAGAAAGGAGAATGTTTTGTGGACACTTTGTTTTGTTTATGACAGTTTTAAGTTATTAATTTTTGAAATCAGTACTTTTGAATGGAAATGACAAAAATCTGTCATAGAATTTAAGATCCATTAAAAAAAAAAGTTTAATGAGGAAAAACTCCCAAAGAAACTTAAATAAGCCTAGTTTAAAGGCACACTTACAGGCACAGAGGTATCTATTCTTGGACAACAGCGTTTTAAACCACTTATTCACAGTCCAAGATATTAATCCTCAGTGACTAGACACTGACTGAGAAGAAAAATAAAAGAAAAATAAGAAGAAGAAAAATAAAAACAACCTGGAAGGGGTAAGGCTGAGGGGTCTTGTTCACCTACTTGTTTTTCCATGATGAAAATTAGATAGATTATGAACATTCTGGTGTTATAAAAACACTGGTGGGTATCACAGTTTTTCTTCTTTCTTATACAACAGAATGTCTCAGAAGTTTCAAGAAAGATTCAGCATAATTGCCCAAGTGTTTCCTATACTTGAATTGAAGGATAATACGAAAAAGCCATGTATTAGATGCATAATATTAATATGATTTATTTGTACATAGAGTTATGCATGCTGTAGTATCTCAGGGTCATTTATCCACATAGAAAGTAAATAATTGAAATATATATAAAGAGATATATTTATGCATATGCATAAAAGGCAGTAGAAAGAAAACATTTGAATAAAGGGAAAGGGACAATCTCCATTCATTACTTTTTCTTTCTTTTTTTAGCATACTGCCTTATTAATTTTCCTTTTAAGTATTTTCTGGTTTAAACTGTTGGTAGAGAACCATAAGACTATTCTAGTCCCTTGGAAATTTATTTGTATGTATTAAGACTAAAGAAAGGCCTCCTCACACTTTTATCTGGAGGCTTTAGGATGTAAGCTTCTGCCCCTGCACAGAATCTCTGTGTAAAATGAGCAGAACAGCAAGTCACAGGCGTGTTCAGGCTTTTTCCATTCGGAGTTTCTGGCCGGCCACCTCTCTGCTGCCATTCGCAGGAGCTGTGTGAACACAGAGCGCCCAGGTGTTAAACACTGGCTTTCATCACTTCACTGATTCCGTATGTACTACTCGCTTGCTATGTGGTCTAAACTCTGTTGGGAAGATGAATAATAAGCCAGGGGCGTTATTACAGATTCAGCTTCCAGTTTTGAGATTAGCTGTTGTTAAGTACATTTACTGATGTAGTTGAATAACAGATATAAATTATGGCAAGTCAGGTTACTGTCTCAGGTGAACAGGAGAACATACATGGAGCATTGAGGCTGCAGGTTCAATCCACACATTTGCTCCAAAGCTCGCTCTGTCTCACCCCTGCTGGGTGCCTCTCAGATGCGGCTCTTTTCCTCCCTTAGGGGGTTCCGGTGAATGCAGATGAAGCGACGGACACACACACTCCCCCTAATCAGGTGTGTTGTCTTGACGCTGACCGGAGTTGCGATCCGCCTACGTGTGATGGCCCTATTAGCGGGTGTCGCCCACCATTGCTTTGATTTAATCCCCACACTCCCTTAAAGACAGAATTCAGCCAGTCCTTTTAATTTGCCATCCTTGAACACTGAACACACCTTATGGAAACCTGGACATACTCTTTAAAAACAGAATAAAATGGAAAATGGAGACTGACTCCAGCAAAATGTGTCAATCCTGGCGCCATTACCAGCGCGTGCGTTCCTCTGAGGTTTTGCTAATATCATGACCCAGAGTGAGGGCGCTTCCTTCTTTCTTCCTTTTCTCTTAATCTCTCATTTTCTCTTTTTCCCGTGATGTTAAAGAAAACTAGAATGAACTCTTTGGCCAACCTAATACTTACTGCTAGTAGTTATTAACAGTAGCAACACTTTATTTACTGTGTTTCAGGCATTGTTCTGAGGCTCTTCACATATTGTGATGAAAGAGCCTTGTAACACCATCTGTAAGAAGGCAGTATTATAATCTCAACAGATTGGAAGGATAGGTCTCGACAAAGTAATATTCTTAATGTTTGATTGCTAGCTAGTGTCAGAGCTTGAATTTGAACCCATACCATCTGATTTTGTCTGGAACCTTTGCTCCTAATCCTTACATTTTCCTGGATAAACAGATTAGGCAGAAGCACAGAATTAAAATATATTTCCGGTTAATTTAACAGTTGGAATAAAATACCTGCTTGAGTTGCGGACACAGGTATGTTTTATGTGTGTTTTTATATTGTTATTTAAAAAATATGCAGTCATTTCTAACTTTACTATATTACATAGAGTAATTGCTAAAAGTGTTATCTGCTAGGCATACTTTGCTATGCTGTGCTTAACTGCTCACCTATGTCCAGCTCTGCAACCCGCCAGGCTCCTCTCTGTCCATGGGGGTTCTCCAGGCAATAACACTGGAGTGCATTGCCATGCCCCCCTCCAAGGGAGCTTCCCAACCCAGGGACGAGCTTCCTGGTGGCTCAAACAGTAAATGCATACTTTGATAATTTTAATACGATGTTCTTTCTGGTGTGTCAATAGGTATTATTACCACAGACTTTAAAAGCTAAGAAGACTTCTTGGTAGAGATCAGATATCCCCCTGCCATCTGTGTCTTAGCTTCCACTGAAAAATCTTCCCCTGGACCTCCCTGGTGTTTTAGCGGTTCAGACTCTGCCTTCCAACACAGAGGATGGGGGTTCCAGCCCTGACAGGGGGACTAAGATCCCACGTGCCACAAATGAGACCCAGCACAGCCCCAAACTAACCAAATAATAAATAAATATATAAGAAAGGAAAGGACTCCCTCCACATAGAGCACAAAGGTAAATATCCACAAATGAGACCCAGCACAGCCCCAAACTAAACAAATAATAAATAAATATATAAAAAAGGAAAGCACTCCCTCCACGTAGAGCACAAAGGTAAATACTAACCTCACCTTTCTTAATTTTCATAATTTCTTAATTAGCAAGATCCAAATAAATGAGACTTAATTTGTAATTTTGCTACTAATGCTTTGGGGAAATCAAAATACATCAGACAAATTACTTATAAAATTCGACAGTCTTAGGTGTCTGGAGAAGCACATATATATTGAGGTTTAATGAGTTCCAGGGAGACTTAATATTTGAGTGGTTTTCGGTGCTGCTCCGCATCATCCGTGATATGCAATAAAGCTGCCTGCTTCATATGTGGTGGGCAGGCAGGAATTGTTAAAGGATTCCTTATTGCATCTACGTAATGAAATTTGATGGCCACTTACAGCAACATTCTTTTTTTTTTAATCCGTAAGTTAAAAGTATAATATGTAATGAAATGTTTTCATTCCTTTTCTGTCCTTTGGAACATGCATCTTGGAGTCACAAAACCACTTATTACGAGAGAGGTGTTGGTCTTTGAAGTCCATATAATTACAGGAGAAGTTTAACGCTCTCAACTTTGGTTGGTTGCACGCATGATAGCAGAAGATAATTATAATTCTCTTTAATTAGCTGATGAAAAAAGTAGTTTGGAGAATATTTTCTGGTCTTTGCTTAGGGACCATTGTCAGTGTTCCAGCCTGATAGCTGAATGTCCCTTGAAATGTGATATACCAAAATGACTGAGCAGCATGGCAAGCGGAAAGTTCTACAACAGAGGCCGGTACCAAGCCGATCATGTTCACTTGATGCCAATGAGAGCGAACACGCTTTGATCACACTCAGTAGTTTTTGTCTTAGGCATAATGAAACAGGTGCCCCAGAGTAATTCATCTCGTTTATACCTGAGTCCTGTAACTGAAGTCACCCTGCCATCTGTATTCTTTGTTGGAGTTTCATTTACTTCATAAGGCTTTGGAGGGAAACAGAGAGACTGACCACATACACAACCATGCCAGCCTCTCTCTCTGCATAGCCTTGAATTGCCAAAGTACCTCCATGGGTTCCAAATACACTCCTGGGCAATATTTCCCCATGAGTCCAATTAGAGTCCATTCTGTGTATTTACAAACAGGAAGCAACCAGGCTGTGACCTCATGGTCATCACTCAGGGCCTCCTCAATTAGCAGGAGGCACTGGTTATATTTGGGAAAGGGCACTGGGGTGATTGGAAGTTCATATGTGACCAAGGGGAAAAGACATATTTTTTCTACCTGAAAGATGAGAGTCATTATTCTGTTTTTGTATTATTAACTTGACAAATAGAGACACTTTCCAGAAATTTTAACAACCTGATGTCAATAGTGTTAAGAAATGGGCAGCTAATAGTTAGGAATTATAATTCGATAAATACCTTAATAAACTTGGGTAAGAAACTGACACGCAATGGCATAGCCAAGATCCCATTACATAGAGATGGATGTGGACCCAGGTAACAAGTTGTAAAAGCATGGCACCTTTCAAAAGGATGGACAGAAACCTCCCTGTGGTCCAGCGGCTAAGAATCCGCCTTCCAACACGGGGCACGCGAATCCAGTCTCTAGTCAGGGAACACAAGCCCATGTGCTGTGAGTGACTAAGCCGGCACACCACAGCTACGGAGCCACACTGCACAGCGGGTCCCCGTGGCACAAGGCAGGCCTGGGACAGCCAAAAGGAAGGAAGGAATGGGTGCTTAGTTGGGTGTATGGAGAAATGAAGAACGCGGTGGCCATGTATAAATTAATATCACTTCAGTTTTTTTGAAAATGTTTATGTGCATAAATGTCTCCATGAATAACAGAAATTCCAAGGTGATTCCAGAGAACAGAAAAGCTTTTTCCATTGTTTAACAAAGACTCAGTTCAGTTCAGTTCAGCCACTGTAGTCCTGTCTGACCCCATGGATGGCAGCACGCCAGGCCTTCCTGGCCATCACCAACTCCTGGAGCTTACTCAAACCCATGTCCATTGAGTCGGTGATGCCATCCAACCATCTCATCCTCTGTCGTCCCCTTCTCCTGCCTTCAATCTTTCCCAGCATCGGGGTCTTTTCAAATGAGTCAGCTCTTGTCTTAATGCAGACTAGTTCTAGTTTAATGGTGCCAATTCCCATTGTTTACCACTTAAAATATTAAAGCAACTCTGATTTAACTGGGAGAAATGTTATTACTTTTCAAATTTTTTTTTCTTGTAGGCCATAGCATATCTAGATACTTTTTGGAGAATATGTTTTTATTGGGGAAGTATTAACAAGAATATATACTACTGATACAAAGGAAAGCCTGAATCAGCACTAGTATTAATGATTATTGATTATACTTTAAAATAGCCATTTAAATACCAATAGTATTTATGCTGCGTTACTAATTGTATCCCTAATAATGGACTGCAAGGCTTCTTAGCAGGATATTCTTTCTGTTTCACCCAAAGTAGAACAAATAGTAACAAACCTTTTCCAACTCAAACATTACAAGTTGGCAGTGGTTTGCTTCTCATTTAAAAAACCTAAACACCTCTCTAGGTTGGATTTGGTTACTGAAAGTGATGCTGTAGATACAATGTTCTTCAAAAATATTGCTAAAAATTAGCAAGCATAAACACTTTGTAAATGTCAAACTTGTTCTTTTCCCAGTTGTGCTTTTGAATTTCCACGATCCCTGAGGTCAGCTCATGAATTTCTGGTTATTGAATCAACTGAATATTTAAAAACAAAATTGCTCTGACTTTTAGCAGCTTTAGGTACATGTGTCGCAGAAAAGAAACCTTGGATTATTAATCTTTGGTTGCAGGAAAAGTCTACTATTGCAAACACATGGGCCAAATCTACGCATTTTCTTTATATATTACACATGATTGGCACATATGAGATGCTTAATAGATTTTAGTTGAAGTTGCTGATGAAGATAAAGTTACCATTTCCCAATATTTCTCAATGGACATGAGTTTGAGCAAACTCTGGGAGATAGTGAAGGACAGGGAAGCCTGGCATGCTGCAGTCCGCGGGGTCACAAAGAGTCAGACATGACTGAGCGACTGAACAATGACAGCATTTCTATGACTTTTAAATACTACATAATTACTACAAACAATAAGGTTATACTATGGGCCGGAACTATGCTAAATTCTTTGCGTGGGTTTTCTCTCTCTCACCATTAATCTTGAAAATGGTCACTACAGTTAACCTTCCTTGAGCCATGAAGCAGCTAAACTCTAGAGAGAAGAAATAGAGGGCTTGAGGTCACACAGCTAGGAAGATGCAGAACCAGACCTGCACTCAAACATGCCCACCTCATTTTCTGATCACTGTGTTGTAGTGATTGCTAAATCTGATTGCTCTTCTATGCACTTGACTATTACCTGACGTTCTATGAGGTTTACAGAATGATCTTTATGAAAGGCCAAAAAAACTCAGGCTGTACAAAACCAGAGAAAGAGGAGGGAGTTCCTATTGTGGATAGGCTTTAAAATGATGCAAGGAGAGCTGATGCTGCATGCAATAGGTGGGCACAGAGAACTGCAAATCAGAAGGAAGGTCAGTGCTTCGGAAATCCAGCCGCACTACAGATAAACAGATATCCATGTAGCTATAGATAAAACAGCCACTCAAAAGTTTGGAGGCTTAGAACAGAGTTTTAATGGTGGTGTTGAATCCAGAGAAAGGTATGAAGAATTTGGGATAACAAAGATTGTTCCCTGGAGAGACAGGAGAAGGTCACAACAACTTGGTTACTACTTTCACAGAAATGAGCTTCTCTCAGCATTTTCCTAAATTATTGAAAGATGGGCGAACAGATATATACTATCTAATCTGCTTAACATCATCTGAACTGTTTCCCTTAGAATTGAGCCAAAGTGGATATAAAGGCTATAAGATGATTATTCGAGATACACTTCTATAATCATCAGAATTTGGACTCTGTCCATTTTAGGGTATTATTAGTGAAAAAATACATGTATATTAAACTCCCGGATGGCTTCATTTTTAAAATTCAGGATCTCTAAAGCAAAGGCTTGTTGGAAACCCTGTTCATCCTGTGATGGGTGAGTGAAAGTATAAATGTGATCATGACATTTCTGGAAAGCATACAATCCAGAGAGCCAATTCATGAAAATGACTCACTGATACTATTTTCTGTTTATCTTGGATTATCTTTTAGGATTTGGAGGACTTTGCACTATATTAAGACTAGTGCCCTTCCACTGGCAGGGCTGGAGACATTTTTCTCTGCTTTTCTTTCCGGCGATCTTACTGGTCTGCTCACCTGTTACTCACCTGCTCGCCACTGAGCTTTGTGTTATGAAGTATATGACCTTCTGAATGGTGCATTCATCTATTTACTGATAGTTCTGTCTGCTGATTTGTTACGTGAGGGGGTATTATGAGAAGGAGACCTTTTTGGTTTGCTCTGCTTCTCTCAAATAAGAAATAACTAGTAACATTTTACATCAAGCTTATAAAATGTGGATTCTTTTCTCCATGAATGCAACTAATGTTTATAAGTGAATCTTTGGTTTTATGAGCTTCCCCAGTGGCTCAGTGGTAAAGAATCCACCTGCAATGCAGGGGATGCATTGGATCTGATCCCTGGGTGATACCTCTGGACCCCTAGAGATGAGAGTTTTTAACAATGTAAGGATTAAATAACCTAAGTGAGATTTCTAGAGTTTCAGTACATCACATCAATTTTTAAGTGAGCATTTTATTTATCTTGAACTTTTTATTTGGTTTTGGGGAACAGCTAGTTAACAGTGTTGTAACAGTTTCAGGTGGACAATGAAGAGACCTAGCCACACACAGACATGTACCCATTCTCCCCCCAAACTCCCCTCCCATCCAGGCTGCCACATAGCACTGAGCTTCCCTGTGCTGTGCAGAAGGGCCTTGCTGGTTATACATTTTAAATATAACAGTGGAGAATATCACATTAACCTCTAAGGCAGCATCTGAATAAAGCTTTGGAAACTGACATTAACATTGCAAGTCTGAGGACTTCCCTGGTGGTCCAGTGGTTAAGCGGTACGAGGGATGCAGGTTTGGTCGCTTGTCAGGGAGTTAAAATGCCTCATGCCTCAAGGCCACCCCCCACCAAAACAAGAAGCAACCGTGTAACAAATTCAAGAAAGATTTTACAAATGGAAAAAAACTTAGAAAAAAGCACTGAACGTCAAGAGCAGGTTCTTCCTGTGGCCACTTTCCCAGGTGAGTCTGGGGTAATGCCTGAGATCACAGTGGAGGAAGGATGATGTTGTTCAGCCGTTTCTGACGCTTTCTGACCCCATGGACTGCAGCACGCCAGGCTTCCCAGTCCTTCACGATCTCCTGGAGTTTGCGCAAACTCATGTCCATTGAGTCAGTGCTGCCATCCAGCCATCTCATCCCCTTTTCCTCCTGCCTTCAATCTTTCCCAGTTTCCTCTTTTTCCAATGAGCTGGCTCTTCGCATCACAGGGCCAAAGTCTTGGAACTTAAGCTTCAGCCCTTACAATCAATATTCAGGACTGATCTCCTTTAGGATGGACTGGTCTGGTCAGGCACAGGAGGGCCTAGAGGAGCTATCCTATGTTGAAGGTCAGGAACGGTGTCGGTAAGGAGATATCCCCCATCCAAGGTAAGGTGCAGTGGCTGTGCCACGCTCAAGGTAAGAGAAACCCAAGTAAGATGGTAGGTGTTGCAAGAGGGAATCAGAGGGCAGACACACTGAAACCATACTCATAGAAAACTAATCAATCTAATCACACTAGGACCACATCCTTGTCTAACTCAATGAAACCAAGCCATGCCTGCGGGGCAACCCAAGATGGGAGGGTCATGGTGGAGAGGTCTGACAGAATGTGGTCCACTGACGAAGGGAATGGCAAGCCACTTCAGTATTCTTGACTTGAGAACCCCATTAACAGTATGAAAAGGCAAAATGATAGGATACCAAAAGAGAAACTCCCCAGGTTGGTAGGTACCCAATATGCTACTGGAGATCAGTGGAGAAATAACTCCAGACAGAATGAAGGGATAGAGCCAAAGCAAAAACAATACCCAGTTATGGATGTGACTGGTGATAGAAGCAAGATCCGATGCAGTAAAGAGCAGTATTGCATAGGAACCTGGAATGTGAGGTCCATGAATCAAGGCAAATTGGAAGTGGTCAAACAAGAGATGGCAAGGGTGAATGTCGACATTCTAGGAATCAGCGAACTAAAATGGACTGGAATGGGTGAATTTAACTCAAATGATTATTAAATCTACTACTGCAGGCAGGAATCCCTCAGAAGAAATGGAGTAGCCATCATGGTCAACAAAAGAGTCCAAAATGCAGTACTTGGATGCAATCTCAAAAATGACAGAATGATCTCTGTTCGTCTCCAAGGCAAACCATTCAAATATCACAAGTATCCAAATCTATGCTCCAACCAGTAATGCTGAAGAAGCTGAAGTTGAACGGTTTTATGAAGACCTACAAGATCTTTTAGAACTAATACCCAAAAAAGATGTCCTTTTTGTTCTAGGGGACTGGAATGCAAAAGTAGGAAGTCAAGAAACACCTGGAGTAACAGGCAAATTTGGCCTTGGAATGCGGAATGAAGCAGGCCAAAGACTAATAGAGTTTTGCCAAGAAAATGCACTGGTCATAGCAAACACCCTCTTCCAACAACACAAGAGAAGACTCTACACATGGACATCACCAGATGGTCAACACCGAAATCAGATTGATTATATTCTTTGCAGCCAAAGATGGAGAAGCTCTATACAGTCAACAAAGACAAGACCGGGAGCTGACTGTGGCTCAGATCATGA
>SJXQ01009898.1:222804-258855 GCA_006408695.1 Aepyceros melampus
CAAGAGCTTTTAGAACTAATACCCAAAAAAGATGTCCTTTTCATTATAGGGGACTGGAATGCAAAAGTAGGAAGTCAAGAAACACCTGGAGTAACAGGCAAATTTGGCCTTGGAATGCGGAATGAAGCAGGGCAAAGACTAATAGAGTTTTGCCAAGAAAATGCACTGGTCATAGCAAACACCCTCTTCCAACAACACAAGAGAAGACTCTACACACACCAAAATCAGATTGATTATATTCTTTGCAGCCAAAGATGGAGAAGCTCTATACAGTCAACAAAGACAAGACTGGGAGCTGACTGTGGCTCAGATCATGAGCTCCTGATTGCCAAATTCAGACTTAAATTGAAGAAAGTGGGCAACACCACTAGACCATTCAGGTATGACCTAAATCAGAAAGTCTACAAACAGTAAATCCTGGAGAGGGTGCAGAGAAAAGGAAACCCTCTTACACTGTCGGTGAGGATGCAAACTAGTATAGCTACTGTGGAGAACAGTGTGGAGATCCCTTTAAAAAATGGAAATAGAACTGCCATACGACCCAGCAATCCCACTGCTGGGCATACATACCAAGGAAACCAGAACTGAAAGAGACACGTGTACCCCAATGTTCATTGCAACACTGTTTACAATAGCCAGGACATGGAAGCAACCTAGATGTCTATCAACAGACAAATGGATAAGAAAGCTGTGGTATATATACACAATGGAATATAACTCAGCTATTAAAAAGAATGCATTTGAATCAGTCCTAATGAGGTGGATGAAACTGGAGCCTATTATATAGAGTGAAATAAGTCAGAAAGAAAAACACCAATACAGTATATTAATGCATATATATGGAATTTAGAAAGATGGTGATAATGACTCTATATGTAAGGACGCAAAAGAGATACAGATGTAAAGAACAGACTTTTGGACTCTGTGGGAGGAGATGAGGGTGGGATGATTTGAGAGAATAGCATTGAAACATGTATATTACCATATGTGAAATAGATCATCAGTCCAGGTTTGATGCATGAGACAGGGCTGGTGCACTGAGATGACCTTGAGGGATGGATGGGGAAGGAGGTTCAGGATGGGAGACATGTACACCCAGTGGCTGAATCATGTCAATGTGTGGCAAAAACCACTACAATATTGTAAAATAATTAACCTCCAATTAAATTAAAAATGATTTTATAAAAACAAATGTTAACTAAAAGACAAAATAAATTAGGAAAACTGGTATAATTATTCATATAAAAGGATAAAAGTTTTCCTTTTTTGTAGTCCTTTGAGACTGAGACATTATTTTGTTGATTCATGTTGAATTAACTGATAAATTTAGTTCTATTCCCTTTTAAAGGATAAATGTTTAGGAGACATGTTTGTCACTAAAAAATAGTTTGATAAAGTATTGACCATAAGTGATACTGAGGAGCTGAAACTTTGGCAAAGAGCCAACTCATTAGGAAAGCCCCTGATGCTGGGAAAGACTGAGGGCAAGAAGAGAAGTGAGCTACAGAGGAAGAGATGGTTAGATGGCATCATTGACTCAATGGACATGAGTTTAAGCAAGCCCCAGGGGATGGTGAAGGACTGGTAAACCTGCTGTGCTATAGTTCATGAGGTCATAAAGAGTTGGATATGACTGAGTGACTGAACACCAGAAACAACAAAACAAGTAAAAAATAAATAAAAGTCTAACACTTAGTGCTTATTTTGTTGTTGTTGTTCAGTCACTCACTCATGTCCAACTCTTTGTATCCCGTGGATTGTAACTTATTAGGCTCCTTTGTCCATGGAATTTTTCAGGCACGAATACTGGAGTGTATTGCCATGTCCTTACATATGTTTAAAGGCTGTAAGAACAAAACAGTACAAAACCAAGGAATAACATGAACATATATCTTATGCGGTCTGCAAAGACTGAAATATTTCTCAGCTGGCCCTTTAGGAAAAGTTTGTACACCCTTGCCTTAGAAGCTTATGTTAAAGCTTTCAATGGGTGGGTACATGGCAGCCTTCAATTTAGGAATAATTTTTCTTTATTACTAATGATCTGACCCTTCTAGGATCTCCTCTCCAAACCCCACATGATGAACAAGGACTCTCTACTCAGCTCTTTAAACACTTCTCTGTTCCACATGAGTTCTTTGCTCAGTAATTTCACAAGATGCCTGCATGTTTTAATAGTCAGCTGACTCAACAGGATGCTTGCACATGTTTTTAGCATTCTTTCTTTCTCTGTGGACCTCTGTTTTGCAACTTACAGACACCTCACCTTGCCTCTCTGAATTCTGATCGTCTCAACTTAGGAGGAGTTGTAAGGCTCTGCTTAGGATCCACATCCCTGCTTCCTGACATGGAAAGTGACATCCAACAGCATATAAGGCTCACAGCAACTCTGTGCTATTTCTTGGATAAGATCTGCCTATATTAGGCAATATATCTTTCCAGTTGTGAAAATCTGAATGTAGGTTCTGACCCTGTTCTTGATCATATTTGGAAGTGAAAACCCACTTAGCTTTTATTTTTAAATGTTGGCCAGTATGCATGCTGTGCTAGGTCACTCAGTCATATCTGACTCTTTGGGACCTTATGGACTGTTGCCTGCCAGGCTCTTCTGTCCATGGGTATTCTCCAGGTAAGAATATTGGAGTGGGTTGCCATGCCCTCCTTCAGGGAATCTTCCCAACCCAGGTGTTGGACCAAGGTCTCCTGCATTGCAGGCAAATTCTTTACCATCTGAGCCACCAGGGAAGCCCAGTTTAAAAGGAAGACTTAATATATAATCCATGTTTTTACCTGGAATATTACAGAACCTCTTCCTTATCTAATGCCAGAAAGCCCATTTAATTCTGTAAAACTTGTTAATAGTCCAGGGTGAGGTTGCATGTTTGAAGTAAAAGCTGACTTTCTATAGAAGACCAAAAACCTGGTTCCTAAAACCACACTTTGTAACAATTAAGATCATTGATGAAAAAATATTAAAAAAAATTAAAGATAAGAGACCAACATCATACTTTTGCTTTTATTTATTTATTTATTTATTTTTAATATGTTGCTGTTGCTGCTGCTGCTTAGTCACAAAGTCATGTGTGACTCTATGACACCATGTACTATAGCCTCCCAGGCTCCTTTGTCCGTGGGATTTCTGAGGCAAGAATACTGGAGTGGGTTGCCATGCCTTTCTCCAGGGGATCTTCCTGACCTAGAGATCAAACCTGAGTCTCCTACATTGCAGACAGATTCCTTACCATTTGAGCCACCAGGAAAGCCCTAGAACAATATAATATAAGGCAAATGTTTTTAGTATTTAATGTTTTAGCTGAACAAACCAATAGTAAAAAAAAACAAACCACTGCTTACAGAATTAAATTCCTTAGAAAATATAAATAATATAATGATCTTTGAAAAGAATCTACACTTATTAGAAATTAAAGTGATTTTCTGTAAAGATTTTAGGAAAAATAATTTAATTTTGAAGAAAAACTGATAAAATTTGTTCTAATTTTTATATTTGCTACTTAGACATTTATATATTTCTGAACATTTTATATGTGAGCCTTCTGATATTTCATGTTGTTAGGTAGTTAGAAAAGGGAAAAGGAGTCGAAAATGGCAGTGGCTAAAAGACAAGGAAGGGAAAAGTCCATGAAAATAGAACAAAGCAAGGTCAAAGAAAGGTCTGAGGACTGGAGTGAGGACCTCAGGTAGAACAGCAGTCCTGGCTGAGCCCAATTTGCATAAGGCAGGCCCGGGGGAAGAAGACATATAAAAGGAAGCGCCAAGTGCTCTCTCCTTCTCCTCTCCACCTCCCTCTCCCTCTTCCTCCAGCGCCCTGAGGCGCTCTTTTCTTTGCGTTTTTGGATTGACATGCCCTCACGCCTTGAAGATGGATTTTACTGCTATCTTCTAAATAAAATAGAGCTGTAACACTGAGCTGTAACACTGATTTGTCTAAGAGCTATAACAAGGTCCGTTTGAGACCTGAGAGCTATAACATGGTCTGTCCAAGACCCGAGAGCTGTGACACACCAGGAGACTTTAATGTCCGTCACTCCAAATCTTTGTTGAGACAAGACAAAAACCGAGAAGCATACACTCACCTGACAATATCAATAGCTAGTGTACACTGAGTCCTTATAATAGTGTTATGTCACCATGAAACATATTTATTAGCAGTAATTAAAGTTGTAATAGCTGATAACAATTTTTGAAATTTTATTTTGTGCTAGGTAACACCCTAAAGTTTTTACAGATACTAACTAAATTAAAAGATGCTTACTAATCCTTAGAAGGAAAGTTATGACCAACCTAGACATAGATACCATATTCAGAAGCAGAGACATTACTTTGCCAACAAAGGTCCATCGAGTCAAGGCTATGGTTTTTCCACTGGTCATGTATGGATGTGAGACTTGGACTGTGAAGAAAGCTGAGTGCCAAAGAATTGATGCTTTTGAGCTGTGGTGTTGGAGAAGACTCTTGAGAGTCCCTTGGACTGCAAGGAGATCCAACCAGTCCATTCTGAAGGAGATCAGCCCTGGGATTTCTTTGGAAGGAATGATGCTAATGCTCAAACTCCAGTACTTTGGCCACCTCATGCGAAGAGTTGACTCATTGGAAAAGACTGATGCTGGGAGGTATTGGGGGCAGGAGAAGAAGGGGACAGAGGATGAGATGGCTGGATGGCATCACTGACTCGATGGACGTGAGTCTGAGTGAACTCCAGGAGTTGGTGATGGACAGGGAGGCCTGGCGTGCTGCAATTCATGGGGTTGCAAAGAGTCAGACACGACTGAGTGACTGAACTGAACTGAACGGACTAAATTTATTTGTGTAATAATCCTCTTAGGAAGAACCATGAATAACACAGTTTCACAGAGCAATATTTGAAAATAAGAAATATTTAATATGCGATTGGTTCATGCTGTGATAATTTAAGCATCAGAGCTGAGAAATAAGCTCCAATCTGTTTTCCAAAAATTTTTACTATAAGTAATGAAATCAATCATCCTATTTTATTAATATATAAAATGTTTCCAAAGGCAAATTAGTTGGGATAGCCAAATTACAGAGTAATTCAGTCCTAAAGAATATTAATAGCCATATAGCAGAAATATGCTTTGAATATTAAAGTGCCATCTTCTTTACCTAGTGTGTTAGTATATAACTGCTAAGTGAAATACATTTTACAGCATCTGAGACATCTATAAGGTCAATATTATAATATATTGACTGCAAGGAAAATGTTTCTTGATTTTGTATTACATGTGTTTCCATTTAATTCAGTCATTATGATTTGTTATGTAAAAACTCACAGATCATCTCTAATCTGTATTCCACAGGAAACAAAAGATCACTATTAATGTTCCTCTGATTCTTCTCTTTTCTAGGTCAAAATCTGATAATGAGATTGAATGGTTGTGCTTAATTCTTTGTAAACATATGAAAAATAAACATGTGTCAGAAATTTTATTTAATCATGAGACTACCAATAGATGCTGAAATTCAAACAAAAACTTTAGAAGTTTAGTATACATGGAAAATTTGATAAATAAATTTAGGAAAAGTACAAATTTATGGTTGTTTATACAAAACTGGTTAATGTTCCACAAGGCAATAAACCAAAATATTTGGGGCTATATATTCTGTGGTTATTCAAATCTCTACTAGACAAAAATATACAAATTAACTTCTGCCCCAGAGTTTTAAATTGTTTATTAAGATGCTCAGAACTACACTGGCCAACAATCTTTTATGATTATTTCTAAGAATTTAGATACCTTTTTCTTAAATAAAACAAAACATTCTTTGAAACTTAAAGAATCTCACTTCAATTCTATTCAGTTAACCTTCCTCTGCCTTCAATTAAATTGCTTAATCTCTGAAATCTTGGAATTTAGCCTGTCAACTATCTTTTCTTTCCTTTTTTTTTTTTTAACTTTTTTTCACTATCTTTAGTAGAACGTTAAACTTAAGCTTTCTAGAGACAAACAACACTATTGTTTAATCTGTGCATAAACTGGCTCCTGACTCTACTTTTCACAAATTTTACCTAAAACTGTGGTTCACCACCTTAATCTCACTTTTCTAAAATTACTGAGATATATCACTTATTGAGGTATGATTGACAGGTAAAACACTGTGCACTAAAATAAAGATATGACATGTAAAAAGCTGTATGTAGTGTATAAAACTTGAGGAATTTAGGAATAAGTATAAAATCAGGAAGGGCTTCCCAAGTGACTCAGTAGAAAAGAATCTGCCTGCAATGTAGGAGATGCAGATTTGATCCTTGGGTCAAGAAGTTCCCCATGAAGAAGGAAATGGCAACCCACTCCAGTATTTTCACCTGGAAAATCCTATGGACAGAAGAGTCTAACAGCTATAGTCCATGGGGCTACAAAAGAGTTGGACAGGATTTAGCAACTAAAGAAAACAACAAAACCAAGACACTGTCACCACCATCAAGGCCAAGAACATAGCAATCATTTTCTAAAGTTTCCTCTAACCTTTATTATTATTCTTATTAAATACATATGTGTTATTTATTTACTATATGTAATATATAAGAACAAATACATATTATATATAGTGGTAAAAACACTTAACAAATGATCTATCATCATAGCAGATTTTAGACAATATTGTCAGCTATATGTACAAGATCTCCAGAACTTATTTATTTTGCATAATTTAGACTATTCTGCTCTCTGCTTCTGTGAGTTTGACTATTTTAGTTTCCATATATAAAATCTTACAGTATTTGTCTTTCTCTGACTTATTTCGCTTAGCATAATATCCTCCAGGACAATTCATGTTGTCACAAATAGCAGAGTCTCCTTTTTTAGCTCTGAATATTTCATATATGTATATGTCTCTTTTTAAATATTTTATCCATTTATGGTCATTTAGGTTGCTTCCATATTTGGCTACTGCAATACTGTAATGAAAGAGAAAGTGTAGATGTCTCCTCAAGATTCTGATTTTGTTTCCTTTGAATATGTACTGAGAAGCAGAATTGTTGGTTCATGTGATACTTCTATTTTTAATTTTTTGAGAAATTTCCATATTCTTTTTATTATGANTTCCAATCCCAAAGAAAGGCAATGCCAAGGAATGCTCAAACTACCACACAATTGCACTCATCTCACATGCTAGTAAAGTAATGCTTAAAAATTCTCCAAGCCAGGCTTCAGCAATATGTGAACCATGAACTTCCAGATGTTGAAGTGGTTTTAGAAAAGGCAGAGGAACCAGAGATCAAATTGCCAACATCCGCTGGATCATCGAAAAAGCAAGAGAGTTCGAGAAAAACATCTATTTCTGCTTTATTGACTATGCCAAAGTCTTTGACTGCATGGATCACAATAAACTATGGAAAATTCTGAAAGAGATGGGAATACCAGACCACCTGACCTGCCTCTTGAGGTATCTGTATGCAGGCCAGGAAGCAACAGTTAGAACTGGACCTGGAACAACAGACTAGTTCCAAATAGGAAAAGGAGTACGTCAAGGCTGTATATTGTCACCCTGCTTATTTAACTTCTATGCAGAGTACATCATGAGAAACGCTGGGCTGGAAGAAGCACAAGCTGGAATCAAGAAGAAAATTTATGACCAACCTAGATAGCAGAGCCATTACTTTGCCAACAAAGGTCTGTCTAGTCAAGGCTATGGTTCTTCCTGTGGTCATGTATGGATATGAGAGTTGGACTATGAAGAAGGCTGAGTGCTGAAGAAATGATGCTTTTGAACTGTGGTGTTGGAGAAGACTCTTGAGAGTCCCTTGGACTGCAAGGAGATCCAACCAGTCCATCCTAAAGGAGATCAGCCCTGGGTGTTCTTTGGAAGGACTAATGCTAAAGGTGAAACTCCAGTACTTTGGCCACCTCATGTGAAGAGTTGACTCATTGGAAAAGACTCTGATGCTGGAAGGGACTGGGGGCAAGAGGCGAAGGGGATGACAGAAGGTGTTGAAGAAGACTCTTGAGAGTCCCTTGGACTGCAAGGAGATCCAACCAGTCCATCCTAAAGGAGATCAGCCCTGGGTGTTCTTTGGAAGGACTAATGCTAAAGGTGAAACTCCAGTATTTTGGCCACCTCATGCGAAGAGTTGACTCATTGGCAAAGACTCTGATGCTGGAAGGGACTGGGGGCTAGAGGAGAAGGGGATGATAGAGGATGAGATGGATGAATGGATTGCATCACTGGCTCGATGGACGCGAGTCTGAATGAACTCCGGGAGTTGGTGATGGACAGGGAGGCCTGGCGTGCTGTGATTAATGGGGTTGCAAAGAGTTGGACAGGACTGACTGAACTGAACTGAACTGAAGATTTTTCCAGTGTCCAAAAATGCTTATTTGAACTCTGACCTAGAGTAAAGCTACACTTGCTAATATGTCAGCTGTAACTGGAAGGGACTGGGGGCTAGAGGAGAAGGGGATGATAGAGGATGAGATGGATGAATGGATTGCATCACTGGCTCGATGGACGCGAGTCTGAATGAACTCCGGGAGTTGGTGATGGACAGGGAGGCCTGGCGTGCTGTGATTAATGGGGTTGCAAAGAGTTGGACAGGACTGACTGAACTGAACTGAACTGAAGATTTTTCCAGTGTCCAAAAATGCTTATTTGAACTCTGACCTAGAGTAAAGCTTCACTTGCTAATATGTCAGCTGTATTTCAGCTTATAATTATTTCATTTTATTGTTGTTACATAGATGAATGAAGGCCAATCAGATGTTTTGATTAGCAGACTGTGTGTGTGTGTGTGTGTGTGTGGTGTCTTTGATTATTAGAGGTAGGGGAATTAATCATATCTTAGATTCGATAGACATAATCTTTTAAAACAGTGATTCTGAAAGTTTTTGGCTTTAGGATCATTTTATACTTCTTAGTTCAGTTCAGTCACTCAGTCGTGTCCGACTCTCTGCGACCCCATGAATCGCAACACGCCACGCCTCCCTGTCCATCACCAACTCCCGGAGTTCACTCAGACTCACCTCCATCGAGTCCGTGATGCCATCCAGCCATCTCATCCTCTGTTGTCCCCTTCAACTCCTGCCCCCAATCCCTCCCAGCATCAGGGTCTTTTCTAATGAGTCAACTCTTCGCATCAGGTGGCCAAAGTACTGGAGCTTCAGCTTTAGCATCATTCCTTCCAAATAAATCCCAGGGCCGATCTCCTTCAGAATGGACTGGTTGGATCTCCTTGCAGTCCAAGGGACTCTCAAGAGTCTTCTCCAACACCACAGTTCAAAAGCATCAATTCTTTGGCGCTCAGCCTTCTTCACAGTCCAACTCNGCATCTTTCCTTCCAAAGAAATCCCAGGGCCGATCTCCTTCAGAATGGACTGGTTGGATCTCCTTGCAGTCCAAGGGACTCTCAAGAGTCTTCTCCAACACCCCAGTTCAAAAGCATCAATTCTTTGGCGCTCAGCCTTCTTCACAGTCCAACTCTCACATCCATACATGACCACAGGAAAAACCATAGCCTTGACTAGATGGACCTTAGTTGGCAAAGTGATGTCTCTGCTTTTGAATATACTATCTAGGTTGGTCATAACTTTTTTACCAAGGAGTAAGCGTCTTTTAATTTCATGGCTGCAGTCACCATCTGCAGTGATTTTGGAACCCCCAAAAATAAAGTCTGACATTGTTTCTACTGTTTCCCCATCTATTTCCCATGAAGGCAAATTGGAAGTGGTCAAACAAGAGATGGCAAGGGTGAACGTCGACATTCTAGGAATCAGTGAACTAAAATGGACTGGAATGGGTGAATTTAATTCAGATGACCATTATATCTACTACTGCAGGCAGGAATCCCTCAGAAGAAATGGAGTAGCCATCATGGTCAACAAAAGAGTCCAAAATGCAGTATTTGAATGCAGTCTCAAAAATGACAGAGTGCTCTCTGTTCACCTCCAAGGCAAACCATTCAATATCACATTTATCCAAGTCTGTGCTCCAACCAGTAATGCTGAAGAAGCTGAAGTTGAATGGTTTTATGAAGACCTACAAGATCTTTTAGAACTAACACCCCAAAAAGATGTCCTTTTCATTATAGGGGACTGGAATACAAAAGTAGGAAGTCAGGAAACACCTGGAGTAACAGGCAAATTTGGCCCTGGGATGTGGAATGAAGCAGGGCAAAGACTGATAGAGTTTTGCCAAGAAAATGCACTGGTCATAGCAAACACCCTCTTCCAACAACACAAGAGAAGACTCTACACATGGACATCACCAGATGGTCAACACTGAAATCAGATTGATTATATTCTTTGCAGCCAAAAATGGAGAAGTTCTATACAGTCAACAAAAACAAGACCGGGAGCTGACTGTGGCTCAGGTCATGAACTCTTTATTGCCAAATTCAGACTTAAATTGAACAAAGTAGGGAAAACCGCTAGACTATTCAGGTATGACCTAAATCAAATCCCTTATACTTCTTAAAATTATTGAAAATTCCAAGGAACTTTGTTTAAGTCTATTGTTGTTCACTCTATTGGAAAATAAAACTGAAAAACTTAAAATACAAGCACACACAATCATAGTTGCTAATTCCATTAGTCCTTAGTGTTATGATATCACATATTGTGTCTCTGAAGAACTCCACTGTGCCCTCAGAATAGAATGAGAATGGAAGTAACGTTTAGTGTTGTTGTGAAAATAGTTCTGACCTCTTGGACCCCCTGACCCGATGGGTCTCTGGACTTCAGTGATTCTGAGGGGACACTTGAGAATCACCGTTTTAAACCATTGAAGTGGTTGGATGTAAAATGATAAAGGGGCCCTTGTGTTGACACAGGGTTTTAAGTTTCACTTTTACATTTCTTGTTTTTTTTACTTCTCTTAAGAAATTTAGATCTGACCAGTTTCATTTTTTTGTGGTGTATTCATTCCTGTCTCTCAAAGAGAGGCCTCTCAAAGGTCTCTCAAAGAGGCCTCTCAAAGGTCTCTGAAAGAGCCCTCTGTGCTCTTTGGATCCAGTGTGGTCCTAGACTTACCTGTTTTCACATGGAAACAATTAGTCACACACTAGGCTATCATTTCTTATATAAGTTTACGATATTTTTGTTTAGTCACTAAGTTGTATTCAACCCCTGCGACCTCATGGGCTGTAGCCCACCAGGATCCTCTGTCCAAGAGATTTTCCAGGCAAGAGGCAAGAATACTGGAGTGGATTGCCATTTCCTTCTCCAGGTTATGATGTTTATCCAAGGCTTTAAAAATGAGTTCTGAAGATATTTCTACATTGCGGAAAGACTGTCTCATTGAAATTAAAGTAGTTGTTGATGGTGGTGTATTCAGTCGCTAAGTCGTGCCCGACTCTTTGTCACGCTATGGACTGCAGCCAGACCTCTCTGTTCCTCACTATCTCCCTGAGTTTACCCAAGTTCGTGTCCATTGAATCAGCGATGCTGTCCAACCATCTCATCCTCTGCCGCCCCCTTCTCTTCTTGCCCTCCCCTTCTCATCCTGCCCTCAGTCTTTCCCAGCATCAGGTGCTTTTCCAGTGAGCCAGCTATTCGCATCAGGTGCGCCAAGTATTGAAGCTTCAACTTCAGCATCAGTCCTTCCAATGAATAGTCAGGGTTGATCTCCCTTAGGATTGACTGGTTTGATGTCTTTGCTGTCCAGGGGACTCTCAAGAGTCTCTCCAGCACTACAATATGAAAGCATCAATTCTTTGGCACTCAGTCTTCTTTGTGGTCCAACTGTCACATGTGACTACTGAAAAAAACAGAGCTTTGCCTGTACGGATCTTTGTCAGCAAAGTGATGTCTTTGCTTTTTAATATGTTGTCTAGGTTTCTACCATTTATTAAAGTAGTACTACTCATTAAAAGTGTTTTTAAAACCATGGCCTCTAGAATACACAATATTATCATGCAAAATTAAATGTAGAACAAATTAGAGATAAATTTTGTTAATAAAATATTTGTATGTTGAAGGAAAATAATAAAGTTCTTAGGAAATACAGGTAATCAGAGTTGTTTTCTTCCTCGGATGCTGATAAACGGAGACTTTGTTTTCAGATTCTTCAGATTGGGATTCGACTAGTTCGAGCCTCAATGGTGAGACTTGTCAAAGAGCCGGGCATTTGAAAGTTGATGATCAGCGTCCGTTGGTGTCCCGATCAGTGACTGAAAATCAATCAGCACCCACAGAACTCGGACAGAAGACCGTAAGAGATAAAGAAAAGATGAAAAACGCAGCGGTATTTCTGGTAGGGAATTCCATGTCCCATCACCCATGCCAGGCCCCGCTGCCAGGAAACAGGAAGCAAAGAAGGTAATAAAGATTGAATCAAAGTAATACTAGAAATAAAAAGTAGAAGAAATGAGACATGCTAGTTAACATCTCTTTATGAGAGACAGTGACATGTAAGAGTAACCCCTGAAGGGGTAGTGAGTTTGAGGGGAAGGAGGACGTGGAACTGGTTCTCTGAAGAAAGACTGTACGAGGTAGTCAGAGTTGTATTCTTCCTCAGATGCTGATAAACGGAGACTTTGTTTTCAGAATCTTCAGATTGGGATTCGACTAGTTCGAGCCTCAATGGTGAGACTTGTCAAAGAGCCGGGCATTTGAAAGTTGATGATCAGCGTCCGTTGGTGTCCCGATCAGTGACTGAAAATCAATCAGCACCCACAGAACTCGGACAGAAGACCGTAAGAGATAAAGAAAAGATGAAAAACGCAGCGGTATTTCTGGTAGGGAATTCCATGTCCCATCACCCATGCCAGGCCCCGCTGCCAGGAAACAGGAAGCAAAGAAGGTAATAAAGATTGAATCAAAGTAATACTAGAAAATAAAAAGTAGAAGAAATGAGACATGCTAGTTAACATCTCTTTATGAGAGACAGTGACATGTAAGAGTAACCCCTGAAGGGGTAGTGAGTTTGAGGGGAAGGAGGACGTGGAACTGGTTCTCTGAAGAAAGACTGTACGAGGTAGTCAGAGTTGTATTCTTCCTCAGATGCTGATAAACGGAGACTTTGTTTTCAGAATCTTCAGATTGGGATTCGACTAGTTCGAGCCTCAATGGTGAGACTTGTCAAAGAGTGGGGCATTTGAAAGTTGATGATCAGCGTCCCTTGGTGTCCCGATCAGTGACCGAAAATCAGTCAGCACCCACAGAACTCGGACAGAAGACCATAAGAGATAAAGAAAAGATGAAAAACACAGCGGTGTTTCTGGCAGGGAATTCCATGTCCCATTACCCATGCCAGTGCCCGCTGCCAGGAGACAGAGAAAGCAAAGAAGGTAATGCAGAAGCCCAGGGCACTCAGCTGTGCGCCACCTGGGCATGGCCTTACCGTCCTTCTGACGGTTCCAGATTAGGTTTTGTGGCAAAATCGACCTTGTGCTGACTCCTTTTATGCAACCTGCAGCCAAACAATATCTCTTAGCAAGGTGCTTGCATTCTCCCTCTGACCATAGTAATATAATAAATAACAGAGTTTGGAGGAAACAAGTTCGTTTAGGCTAGTATTTAGCATACATCTGAGGGCGGGTAGCAGGATTATATTTAGAACTCTGGGACTCTTTGTGAGACCTAGACAGACAAGTAATTATTGAAAAAAATAAAGAATATTTATACTAAGGTGATTTTTAACAGCTTGTCCTCTGCAGTCTAGAAGCCAAGAGGATAGACATGTGAAGAAATAATTTACAGTTCAGATCTATATCTAGCACTAGAGAAGCCTAGAAAGGTACACTAGAGAAATCTACAAAATACTAAGGTAGCTACAAAGAAAGGCATACCTCTTTATCAGGGGAAAGATAGCTGTAATCAAGGGCAACTTCACAAAGCAAGTTGAGTCTTAAAAGATGAAAAGTAATTTGTCAGAAGAGTATAAGGAAGCATTTCAGAGGAAGGAATTGATAAAAGCATAAAAAGTAAGAGGAATTTTGTAAACTAAGAATAGTAATGCAGTTGAAGCTTGGTGTATTGTTAAAAAGGTACTGTGATGCAGTAGAGACTGTGACTTTGTATGTCTGTCCTGTATGTTGAAATTTTATTTAGTTTCTGATTGTTTTTTTCACTGATGCTTGGATGAATTCATGAATGAATCTTTGAGGTGTTTGTGTGCCTGTATCCTGGTGACATCTGGTATTTCCCAAATGGTTTGTTGAAGTTTTTGATCATTGAAAGTATTTCTTCAAGAAGTTAATATTCATCTGAAGACAGATATTGACTTAAGCTGTCATTTGATACAATGTTTTAAATAAAGATTATGTCTAAGTAATTTTAACTAAACATGCAGATTTGTCAGGAGAACTAGACTTGGAAATGATACTGGAGGAAGAACAAGAAAAACCTGATGGAGATGAAAATAACTATTCACAGGTAAGTAAAACTATAAATTTAAACTTCTAGTTGAATACCATTTTCTGTGCTTTAGCAACACAATATAGTGTGTAACAGAGTCCATAACAAATAAAATTGCCTTTCAGAATTACCCTTTTAGAATTGATAGATAATAATTTAATAGTTTTTATAGCACTTTAATTATACAACTTAAAATACTGTTAGAATCTATTATAATTTATAGCTCATCTTTGGAATTGAGGGAAAACATTTCCTGACTTGTTTACTTCTTCCATTTTTATAACTTCATTACATGATTAAGAAGGTGATATCAAATATTGAATCATAAGATTAAGCAGTTGAAATTATGAACAATATGACGCCCCTGACCTAGATACATGTAAAGAGAAATCATTCCCAGTAGCTCAAGGTTTTCCGTTAAAATCGCCAGCCACTGATGCCAAGATGAAAGATTCATTCTGCCTGTGATCTCAGCATAACTGACTTGGGATGAATATTCAGGGAGAGAGTGGGATCATAGAATCAACCCTAGTTGCCTATTAAGAGAATCGAACCTTCTAGATTCAACCTTTGTTTTTAGGGTACAAATTTTAACATTCTAACGTATTTCATTTCAGGGTGGGAAATCAGTAGATATTACTAAAAATGCTTTATCCAACTTTCTTTGGTGGATAGTAGAACATAATATAACTGAATGTAGGGGCTTCCTGGGTAGCTCAGCTGGTAAAGAATCTACCTGCAATGCAGGAGACCCCAGTTCAATTCCTGGGTCAGAAATTTCCCTGGAGAAGGGATAGGATACCCACTCCAGTACTGTTGGGCTTCCCTGGTGGCTCAGACAGTAAAGAATCTAGGATTCCAAGTATGTCCTGAACACAAAGAACCCAGTCTTGAAAATGTTTTTTCGTCAAATAAACTATGGGTCCCTGGGATACGCTTGTCAGTCATCTTCAAAGCTTTGTTTCAGTGAAAATAAATAGACCTTGAAAGTGATAAACTAGATGTTGAACATGTGTTTACCAAAAATGAGAGTTTTTATAATGATGCAGAAAATAAAAATGTAGGGGACCAGGTAGTTACATTTGAAGTGAAAGAAGACCAAGATTTTGATATGTAAATGTCAGACAATATGAGGTAAATACACAAAGAACCCAGTCTTGAAAATGTTTTTTCGTCAAATAAACTATGGGTCCCTGGGATACGCTTGTCAGTCATCTTCAAAGCTTTGTTTCAGTGAAAATAAATAGACCTTGAAAGTGATAAACTAGATGTTGAACATGTGTTTACCAAAAATGAGAGTTTTTATAATGATGCAGAAAATAAAAATGTAGGGGACCAGGTAGTTACATTTGAAGTGAAAGAAGACCAAGATTTTGATATGTAAATGTCAGACAATATGAGGTAAAATCCCACTAGGTGGAAACTAGACGTTGGACAGACACGTAAGTTGAGTCTGGCTTGTCTGCTCCGGTAAGATGAAACACGTAATTCAAATAAAAAGTCACGGTACTCCTGCTATCGTTAAAAATACAGATAAGAAAAGCAAACCAATACAGGACTGGTTCTAGAAGCTACTGCATGCAGATAATTGCAGTGGTAGTGACGATGAAAGCATAGAACCTGATTTAGAAAATGGGAATTCTTCTCCACCGAATAGTCACAGAGCATCCAAAATGTATCTAAATGTATCTAAATGAATTGCAGAAGGATATGCAGAGGTTTAAGAATGCAATAGACATGTTACAAGTAGTGTTGTTGGCTTTGGTAAAAGAGAACATTCAGCTTCCAAAAGAGGTAGAGGTTCATTTGCGCTTGCTTTGGTTTTTCCCTTTCTGGATGACCTGGTCCATTTTGATTTTCTACTTATGAATAAAGTGGGGTCATCTGAATAGGTAATTGTGTAGAAATAGATTATTTCTGCCATCTAAGTAATAGGAATTCAGGAAAGTGTTTTCATGGCCTTTGTCCTTCAATCAATCTAATTCTGCCTATGTCAAGCTTTCGTATGGACTGGGAAACTCATTTAGCTACGTACTATGTAACCTTCTGAGCCAGAATAAGCACCAAGGAAAGTGTTTAAGGAGTATGATTAACTAGGGTTTGCAGTGGTTTTTTTTTTTTTTTACTTTGTTGGATTAAATATAAGTTGCATTTCCACAGAATGGGAAGAAAGCAGAAGCTGAGAGAAGGGACATAAACACTTCATTGTGGTTGAATGTATGTGGTCTCTGCTTCCCTCAGTGCCTAGGCGCTTAGATTTCCAGCATGGCCAGGATGTTTCTAATAACAAATGCATGCGCTCCCACTCCACCACTCTCAGATGTCTCTTTTGAGAGAGACCTCTCCACTATGTTGTTTACTAAAATGTAGTCAGTTTTGGCATGTGTGATTTTTCACATAGGTAGTATATGTGTGTGAGAGAGTTGGTCAGTCGTGTCTGACTCTTTGTGACCCCATGGACTCTAGCTGGCCAGGCTCCCCTGTCCATGGATTTCTTCAGGCAAGAATATCATTGGAGTGGATAGCCGTTCCCTTCTCCACGGGATCTTCCCAACCCTGGCTTTTCGAAGCCAGGTCTCCTGCATTGAAAGCAGATTCTTTAACATCTGAGCCACCAGGGAAGCCCATAGGTAGTATAAACCCTCAGCGAAAAAAGAAAAACAAAACAAATGTTTATCTCCAAAGGAAAGAACTTAGGTTTGAGATGCTGTGAGATTTTTCTTTCTTCAGTAGCAGGTTTTTAAACTTGCACGCTCTTTTCTGTAAGACAAAAAAAAAGAAAAGAAAAAATGTAGCTATTCTCCTTTAAAGAAAAAGGAGAATGAACTCTACCTCAACTAATGAATTAAATTACTTTGCCATAGTCACGCTTTTAACTTACCTGATTCATTTGAGGAATTCACTTGGTAATTTTATCAGATTCAAGATTACAGAATTGTATCATCTCTTTTGGTGCCATAAAAATGTTAGAGAAGGCCACTTTAGGGGCTTTGAACAAATCATTTCACCTTTTTTTAATTTTAAAGCTGTTATTGGTAAATAGTGGGGCAAAGGTAGATAGTTATTTCTATACCCTCTAGCTATAAAATTTGATGGTTATTGAATGTGGAATTGGGAAGCATTACTTATATTCCAGAATTCCGCACTAACTAACACCTGCTCAGTTTCATTCTGCTCCTGTGTTTTGGTAAACTTTGGTTCATATATTTCAGTAAACACCATCAGGTTTTTGCTATCTCCTGGATCCAAATGAAAAAAGAATTGGAAAAGGCAGTAGGGAAAGAATAGCTTTAGTGCAGAAAGAAGAAAGTTTCCTTTCTATCTCTGAGGCACTAAGGTGTCACATCCTCTACATCTGACTGTTTAATGGAAAATCCAGGTGGTAAAGACCGAAGAGGACAGATGTTGTGTGTTTTTATTTCTCTGTCTCTGCCAGTCAGATGGGGAAGACTGGATGTGAATAATTGTATCTTATTACGCCTTTCTTGAGATTTTGGGAATTTTGTTTCTTTCCCTCAGAAGCACATTTTACAAAAATTTCAGCGACTTGTAAGTGATAAAATTAATGTAAGCACAAATATATTTTTATCACTTAAAGTCAGGGCAAATGCTGAGTCAAATAATAAATTGAAAACAGAGTCTCTAGAATTAAGTACTAGCAATTATTCTTAGTGTCCAACTTTCACTAAAGGTTGAAGGAAAAAAGAAGCCCAAAAGGCATGAAGTGAAAGTATCAGACAACGTATGCGATGCTGCTGCTGAGATGTTGCTGAGAGTCGATTGACTCAGCAGAGAAAGAGTGGAGGAAATAACAAGCAGGCATTTCCTGCTACGGAGAGTAAAGGTTCTGATAGGTAAGCCTCTCTCTATCAGCATTTCACAGTAGGTCATTTGGTATTTTACTGTAAAATCATTTCTACCTTGAGCTAATGTTTGTGATTTACGAATTTTATATTTTACTAGGGATATAGTTATTTTGAATACTCTTGTCCTTTAGCCTTAATCCTAGAGTTACTTTGTTAACACACCACCATGTTACAGTATTAGAGTATTCTGGATTTGACTGCATACTTGCCTTAACCAGTGTGTTGTATATTTAAATTTATTTTATGTCACTAATGAACATCCTTTCGTTTCAGTTCGAGGACTTCTTTCAGCATTTCTTACGCTCAGCATTTCACCACGGGACTAGTGGTGATGAACTCCCTCAAGTTTGCTTTGTCTGGGAAAGTTTTTATTTCTCCTTCATTTCTGAAAGACAACTTTTCTGGCTAGAGTACTCTTGGTTGGCAGTTTTCTCCTCCTACCACTTTGAGTATGTCCATGGATGGAGGCCAAATTGTTGTTGGTGGCAGGAGAAGTGATGAGGCACCTGCCTTTCATCCATGATGCTGACATCACCTCTGTGGGTGGTTTACAAGTAAACTGACCCCTGCGCCGCCTAAATTTGATTTCTTCTTTCATGGTGGATGTGCCACATCTCAGTTTAAAAATCATCTAAATTAAGTGTTACCTTTTTCTTTGAGGGGTTGGGTTTTTTTGTTTGTTTGTTTGTTTGCTTTTGGCTGTGCTGGTTCTTTGCAGCTGCAGTGCTTGGGCTTCTTATTGTGGTGGTTTCTCTTGATGCTGGGCATGGGCTCTAGGGTTCAGGCATCAGTGGTTGAAATTAAACATTAATTAAACATTAATGTATTTAAAAGCAAAACAAAAAAATTTAGTGTAAATCTAATTATGGCTCTCATGTCTAAGAATCATTGTGTTTAGCCAGTGGACTCCAGGTTTTTAGTGTAGCCCTTGAGGTTCTTCCCAAGGTCTTTCCAGATGCATCTCTACTTTCTTTCATGTGTTTTGTACTTTTCCTTCCAGATTTAATCTTTTTGCATTTCCAAATTAGAAAGCTTATTTCCAGTCTAGGTTTGATGCAAGATACAGGATGCTTGGGGCTGGTGCACTGGGATGACCCAGAGAGGTGATATGGGGAGGGAGCAGGGAGGGGGATTCAGGATTGGGAACACGTGTACACCTGTGGCAGATTCATGTTGATGTATGGCAAAATCAATACAGTATTGTAAAGTAAAATAAAACAAGTAAACAAATTAATTAATTAAACAAAAAGACAGCCTAAAAGGTACAAAAAAAAAAAATATCCCAAATTACTCACTCACACTTAGCTATTCATTTATCCCCATCGTTGACCAAATTCAAATAGATTCTCCGGGATTTTATATTTGGGGAAATCCCACAGCAGCTACAAAGGAAGCAACATAAAGCTTCAATACACACAAAGAAACCATTGTTACAATAAATCCATAACTAATACACACTTTATCCAGCTCCACGTAGTTGACAGTTTTTAGTTATTTATTCAGTGGAATACTGTTTAAAAATAACAGCAGCAGCAGTAGCAAGAATACCAGCTTTATATTGTTTACACCAAAATATTTGAAAATATAAGTATGGCAATTGTGATTATAAAGGAATAGAAAATTATAGCAAAGAGCAAAATGAAAGCTGGTAAAGTTTTATTAAAATTCAACAAAACTGGCTTTAAGCCACAATCTTTACTTAAAGGGTCATATTATAATGACATTTATTTGAATATCACAAGAATATGTAGTAGTTATAAATGTATTTGTACCTAACATGAATTTAAAATATAGAAATCAATAAAACTAAAAGATTTAGCCAAATTATAATAACAATAACAGTAAAAAATTTTGCTAAATAATTGCTAGAATACATAAAAAATAGATAAAGACACAAAAGTTGTGTACAACATATTTTTAAATATATCCCCTGGAATATATAGACTGCTACCTTTAAAAAATACAGTTTAGCAATATGTTCAGATATACATGGAAGAAACTTTTGTAATAATGACCAATGAATGGTAGGCAGTAAAGTGAGTCTTCAGTTCAGTTCAGTTACTCAGTTGTGTCCAACACTTTGCGACCCCATAAATAGCAGCACGCCAGGCCTCCCTGTCCATCACCAACTCCCGGAGTTCACTTAAACTCATGTGCATCAAGTCGGTGGTGCCATCCAGCCATCTCATCCTCTGTCGTCCCCTTCTCCTCCTGCCCTCAATTCCTCCATCAGGATCTTTTCCAATGAGTCAACTCTTCGCAGGAGGTGGCCAAAGGATTGGAGTTTCGCTTCAGCATCAGTCCTTCAAATGAACACCCAGGATTCATCTCCTTTAGGATGGACTGGTTGGATCTCCTTGCAGTCCAAGGGACTCTCAAGAGTCTTCTCCAACACCACAGTTCAAAAGCATCGATTCTTCAGTGCTCAGCTTTCTTCACAGTCCAACTCTCACATCCATACATGACCACTGGAAAAATCATAGCCTTGACTAGACGGACCTTTGTTGGCAAAGTAATATCTCTGCTTTTTAGTATGCCATCTAGATTGGTCATAAGTTTCCTTCCAAGGAGTAAGCATCTTTTAATTTCAAGTGAATCTTAAAAAATGTCAAATAGATATATTGTTGAGACCCTTTGCTGTTCACCTGAAATTATCAAAACATTGTTAATCAGCTATACCCCAATACAAAATAAAAAGGTTTTTAAAATAAAACTCAAAAGAATGCCAAAGGATTGAAGTAATATAGAATTTTCTCTGACCATAATTCATCATGTTTGAAATAGCAAAGCAAAAACATAATAGAAAATGCCACATATATTAATATAAAAGTGTTTTTCTAGATCACCCAAATATTTTAGAAAGTATCATAGTAGACAGTAATAGTTTTGAAATAAATGATAATAAAATGCTACATACCAACAGTTATTCAGTGTACTGAAGCAGTACTTAGAATACCTACATTTTTAAATGCATTTATCAGATTAGACAAAAAGCTGACACTAATAGTAAGTCTGTATCTGAATTATAGATTAAACAATAAAGATTGAAAAAGATAATAAGAGCAGAAATTAATAACATAGAAAATGAAACAGATAACCAAGAGAGCAAAAAGCTGTTTCTTAGAAGATAATAAAATTGATAAATCTCTGGCTTCCCAGTGGCTCAGCAGAAAAAATCCACCTGCAGTGCAGGACATGTGGGTTCCATCACTGGGTCAGGAAGATTCCCTGGAGAAAGAAATGGCAACCCACTCCAGTATTCTTGAACTGCAAATATTGGCACCAGTAAGTAAGATCTCAATGGTTTTATGAGATCACTAGCCCCAGTCATTCTCTTCCAGATTAAAAAAAAAAAAAGGTGTATTTCTATATTTTCATAACTAAAAAGAAAATAACATTTTTCTATTTTACATTTAGAGATTCCCAGGTGGCTCAGTGGTAAAGAATCCACCTGCCAAGCAGGAGACGTGGGTTCAGTCCCTGGGTGGGGAAGATCCTCTGGAGAAGGAAATGGCAACCCACTCCAGTATTCTTGCCTGGGAAATCCCATAGACAGAGGAGCCTGTTGGCCTACAGTCCATAGGGTCACAAAAGTGTCAGATACAACTTAGCAACTAACAACACAACAAGACTTCTAGAAAAATGTTTTAAAGAAATGAAGCAAGTCATCAAAAGCCAATACCAATACATGTAAAAGATGAGAGGATGTATAGCCAACAAATTTGAAATGGGCAAACTACTAGAAAAATAGAACTTACCAAGCTCATATCAAAGAGAAAAAGCTGGATAATCTTATAAATCCTGTAGTTAATTATCATATTTTATTGTGTAACTCTTCTCTTTAAGTTCTTTTGTAATTGTTAAACATTTTTTTCAGCCATAATGATAAGCTAAATATGTCTGTGTCTATAAATAGTCTATGTAATTTGACATTTAATGAAGGAAAAGAAGAGTAAAGACTAAAAAGAAACCTATGGAAAGAATGTAAATGATACCATAATCAACAAAAGAAAAGACATCATGAGATGCATGTTGTATGATATTTTTATTGCTATATATTTATAAACTGTGAGTCTTCAAATGGAAAACTTGCCACAAAATGCATTAGCTATAAAACTTCATGTAGTAGCTCTCATGTGATGGTGCCCATCTGTTCCTGAAGTAGAGAAATTCTTTCTTATAAATAATAAGAAAACTTTGCAAGACAAATAGGAGTAGGAACTGAAACTCCTGGTAACATTGAGTTCTTATTACCTGATTTATCTAAACTTAAGTTTTAAATCTATATATTTTATATGAATACATAAGTGTGTAGAAGACTGCTTACATACATCTACCTTTATTTTGCTATGTGTGTGTTTGTAGTGGTAATGCTGCTTGCATTTGGTACAGAAAGAAAAGGAGAAGTGAGTAAATTAAAGAAAAAAATAAAACATTAAAATAGGCAACCATATATGACCTAACTCATTTAAAATAATAAATGTGCATGAATTGGTTTAAAAATAGAAACTGATAGGCCATAGTCAGTGAACTGCAAAGAATTTTAAAGGAATCTGTAGATTATGAATATTTGAATAAAAATTCCAAAATATCTAAAGGTATATATAAGTTTTATAAAATAAAATTTTCAAAGAAGTAAACCTGTTAGCACTGGATTGATCTGAAATGCGAAATAGAAAGGGGAAATCAGATAAAAGATAAACTGTAGTTGTCTGTATTTGCATGCAAAGTTGCTTCAGTTGTGACCAACTCTTTGTAACCCTATTGACTATAGCCTGCCAGGCTCTTCTGTCCATGGAATGTTCCAGGCAAGAATAATGGGAGTGAGTTGCCATTCCCTCCTCCAGTGGATATTCTGTATCCTGGGATTAAACCCACAATTTGTTAAGTCTCCTGTATTAGCAAGCAGATTCTTTACCTCTAGCGTCACCTGGGAAGCCCAAACTGTAGTCACCCATGTTTATTTTCTTGTTTTAATTTTGTATTTTCTCACTTAACACATTAAAAAATGCACATTTTAATTTAATTATGTCCTGTTATGGTTTTCAGATTAAATATCTAAATAGTTTTTTAAATCAATAATTGAACAGAACTGAATTTGAGTCATGGTTGCTCATTAGTTAATCCTTTGGGAGGTAACTAATCACTTTGTGTCTAAGTTTCCTCATCAGTAAAATGGTCCTAAGAGTAGCAACCATATTAGATTATAGAATAGTTGAGACATGACATGTGAAAATCATATAAAGACATGGCAGCTAGTAGTCAGTAGCAAATTTTATTCTGTTTGTATAGAGGAGAAAGGGATTTCCCTGGTGGTTCAATGGTGAAGAACCCACCTGCCACTGCAGGAGACTAAATTCAGTCCCTGGGTATGGAAGATCCCCTGGAGAAGGAAATGGCAACCCAGTCCAATGATCTTGCCTGGGAAACCCCATGGACAGAGGAGCCTGGCAGGCTACAGTCCATGGGGTCTCAAAAGAGTTGGACATGACTTAGTAACTAAGCAACAGTGAATAGAGGAAAAAACTCTTTAAGGTGCTTTAATCAACTCAGTTCTTGGAGGCAGCCATTATTCTCATTCTCAGACCAATTTACAGTCACTTGAAGAAATAACTAAAAATATCCAATTTATTACAGAAAAAAAACAGATTACATAACTTGTCATGAGAACCAAATATAAACAAGGGAGACTATCCCCAACTTGAGGCAGCCCTATTAAGTCTTTAAATTTAATACACTTAGTCGAGTCATTGGTCTAAATGAAGAAAGAAGCAGTAAGCTTATTAAATATCATTCAATGGATTTCTGAAAGTTTAACCCACTTTCTTGAGAATTGCAGACCAGTTTCGACACCCATTAACCAAGCACCTCAGTCCACTAGAGAAGTAGGGGTGGGACAGAACCAACAGTGTATTTTCTTCTTCAAGAAAACCAGAGCTGAGGAAAGATGTTCTAATATTATCTGGTAGTTTTCACACATGGTATAAGAGAAACTGTTTTACCAAAATTAATCTTAAGGCAAATCGCAATACATAAAACTACATAATACTAACATGAATGACTTAGAAGGACAGACAAAAAGTTTACCCTCAGCCACAAATCTCATTGTTATTTAGTCTCCAAATTGTACCCAACCTTTTGAGACCCCCATGGACTGTAGCCCTCCAGGCTCTTCTGTCCATGGTATTTATAAGGGAAGAATATTGGAATGGTTTGCCATTTTCTTCTCCAGTCTTCCAGAACCAGGAATTGAACCAAGGTCTCCTGCATTGCAGACAGATCTTTTACCTTTGAGACCTCTGGGATGCCCCACATCTCACTCAGTTCACTTCAGTTCAGTCGCTCATTTGTGTCCGACTCTTTGCAACCCTATGGATGCACCACACCAGGCCTCCCTGTCCATCACTAACTCCTGGATACTCAAACTCATGTCCATTGAGTTGGATATGCCATCAAACCATCTCATCTTCTGTCATCCCCTTCTCCTCCCACTTTCAGTCTTTCCCAGAATCAGGGTCTTTTCAAATGAGTGAATTCTTTGCATCTGGTGGCTAAAGTATGGGAGTTTCAGCTTCAGCATAAGTCCTTCTAATGAATGTTCAGGACTGATTTCCTTTAGGATGGATTGGTAGGATCACCTTGCAATCCATGGGACTCTCAAGAGTCATCTCCAACACTATAGTTCAAGCATCAATTCTTCAGTGCTCAGCTTTCTTTATAGTCCAACTCTCACATCCATACACTACTGGAAAAACCATAGCTTTGAATAGACAGAACTTTGATGGCAACATAATGTCTCTGCTTTTTAATATGCTATCTAGGTCCGTCATAGCTGTTCTTACAAGGAGCAAGTGTCTTTTAATTAATGGCAGCAGTTACTATCTGCAGTGATTTTGGAGTGCAAAGAAATAAAGTCTGTCACTGTTTCCGTTGCTTTCCCATCTATTTGCCATGAATTGATGGGACCAGATGCCATGATCTTAGTTTTCTGAATGTTGAGCTTTAAGCCAACTTTTTCACTCTCCTCTCACTATCATCAAGAGGCTCCTTAGTTCTTCTTCACTTTCTTCCATAAGGGTGGTGTCATCTGCATATCTGAGGTTATTGATACTTCTCCTGGTCATCTTGATTCCAGCTTGTGCTTCATCCAGCCCAGGATTTCTCATGATGTACTCTGCATATAAGTTAAATAAGCAGGGTGACAATATACAGCCTTGACGTACTACTTTTCCTATTTGGACCCAGTCTGTTGTTCCATGTCCAGTTCTAACTGTTGCTTCCTGACCTGCATATAGATTTCTCAAGAGGCAGGTCAGGTGGTCTGGTATTCCCATCTCTTTCAGAATTTTCCACAGTTTATTGTGATCCACACAGTCAAGAGCATTAGCATACTCAATAAGCAGAAATAGATGTTTTTCTGGAACTCTCTTGCTTTCTCAAAGATCCAGCAGATGTTGGCAATTGGATCTTTGGTTCCTCACCCTTTTCTAAATCAAGCTTGAACATCTGGAAATTCACCATTTACGTACTGTTGAAACCTGGCTTGGAGAATTTTGAACATAATTACTTTGCTAGAGTGTAAGATGAGTGCAATTGTGCAGCAGTTTGAACAATCTTTGGCATTGCCTTTCTTTGGGATTGGAATGAAAATTGACCTTTTCCACTCCTGTGGCCACTGCTGAGTTTTTCAAATTTGCTGGCATATTGAATGCAGAACCTTGACTGCATCATCTTTTAAGATTTGAAATAACTCAACTGGAATTCCATCACCTCCACTATCTTGTTCGTAGTGATGCTTCCTAAGGCCTATTTGACTCCACATTCCAGGATGTCTGGCTCTAGGAGAGTGATCACACCATCGTGATTATCTGGGTCCTGAAGATCTTTTTTGTACAGTTCTGTGTATTCTTGCCACCTCTTCTTAACATCTCCTGCTTCTGTTAGTTTCATACCATTTTTTTTTCATTTGTTTTGCCCAGGTTTGTGTGAAAATTTCCCTTGGTGTCTCTAATTTTCTTGAAGAGATCTCTAGTCTTTCCCATGCTATTGATTTCCTCTATTTCTTTGCATTGGTCAGTGAGGTCACATTCCAGGATGTCTGGCTCTAGGAGAGTGATCACACCATCGTGATTATCTGGGTCCTGAAGATCTTTTTTGTACAGTTCTGTGTATTCTTGCCACCTCTTCTTAACATCTCCTGCTTCTGTTAGTTTCATACCATTTTTTTTCATTTGTTTTGCCCAGGTTTGTGTGAAAATTTCCCTTGGTGTCTCTAATTTTCTTGAAGAGATCTCTAGTCTTTCCCATGCTATTGATTTCCTCTATTTCTTTGCATTGGTCAGTGAGGAAGCCTTTCTTATCTCTCCTTGCTATTCTTTGGAACTCTGCATTCAAATGGGTATATCTCTCCTTTTCTTCTTTGCCTTTCACTTCTTTTCTTTTCACAGCTATTTGTAAGGACTCCGCAGACAACCATTTTGCTTTTTTTGCATTTCTTTTTCTTAAGGAAGGTCTTGATCCCTGCCTCCTAAACAGTGTCACAAACTTCTGCTCATAGTTCTTCAGGCACTCTGTCTATTAGATCTAATCCCTTAAATCTATGTATCACTTCCACGGCATAATCATGAGGGATTTTATTTAGGTCATACCTGAATGGAGTAGTGGTTTTCCCTACTTTCTTCAATTTAAGCCTGAATTTGGCAGTAAGGAGTTCATGATCTGAGCCGCAGTCAGCTTCTGATCTTGTTTTTGCTGACTGTATAGAGTTTCTCCATCTTTGACTGCAAAGAATATAATCAGTCTGATTTCATTATTGACCATCTAGTGATGTCCATGTGTAGAGTCTTCTCTAATGTTGTTGGAAAAGGGTGTTTGCTATGACCGGTGTATTCTCTTGGCAAAACTCTATTAGCCTTTGCCCTGCTTAATTCCATACTCCAAGGCCAAATTTGGCTCTTACTCCAGGTATTTCTTGACTTCCTAGACACGACTGCGCAACTGAACTGAACTGACTTGGCCTTTGGGCAGTTAGCACCTTGGGAAGGAACAATGGGCCTTCTGCTTAGGGGTGAACCTTGTGGGAACATCTGCCTGGGGAAGAGGTGTGACCTCCGGGGAAGCAATGAACCTTGGAGGTTTCCAGGTCCCTCCATCTCTCTGTGTGGTGCTTTGCACTTACACATGAAGTGAACTCTTAGCACAAACAAGGGCACAGCTGCAGGGAGGTCCAGGCTGACAGCACAGATGTCACAGCTGTGGCCCCTTGCCCACGGCCATTAGTTACCATCTTCCACGCACCCTGAACAGGGCCTCAAGACGCTCAGCATGCGATTCCAGACAGTCAGCAGCCCTGAGCCCGGCGTACTGCTTTCTCTCCTGCCACACTGGGAGCAATCCAGGGCACGCAGGCACAGGGTGAGGGTGGGCACTGCATCAGCCAGCGCCCAGAGGTAACAACAGGCTGATCACCCAAGTCTGCGTCACCCTCTGCGCCCTGGAGCCCCGTCCTGTTTCTTGGGGCCTATGAGCCAAAGAAAAGGCCCCGGTGCCAGGGGAGTGACAGGCGGCAATTAGGCCGAGCTGGGTGGGGAGGTTCCCGGAAACCACTGTTCTGCTTGGAGCGGCCCACCTGGAGTGTTTATTTGATTTCTGACTTGGTAAGCCTGTAATTTACCTGGTGGACCAGACAGAACCCAGCTGCCCGAACCCCAAAATATCATTAAAAGCAGATCCTGGGCCTGCCCCAACCCACAGGCCCAGCCTAGGATGACACTCCTGGAGTTCACTCTGCCCTTTGGAGGGGCTCCGGGAGCGCAGCAGGGGTAGAGGAGGGGGCCCTGCTTCAGGACAGCAGCCCCTCTGCCTGGACCTAGGAGGGGTTCTGGAGCCAATGCACAGGAAGAGACCCCTCCATGGACACAGGAAGACGTGATCTCCCTTTTGGCCTGGGGCTTCGACCTCAGGCTGGCAGCAAGAGGACCAAGCACTAGCACAAATGTCAGTAGACCCATATTCTGGCTTCAGCTCAGTCACTGACCTGCCTGATGTCTGGGCAAATGCCCTTCTATTCAGGCTTCAATTTCCTGTCTCTGACATAAGGACATACACAGGACTCTCACATCTCCCAAGGCCCTTCCGGCCGGAGAATCCACCTACAACTCTGGGCCTCTCCTCTCCCAGAGCCAAGATGTGGTCTAAGTGCCCAGTGGCCCTGGGATTTGAAGCCTGCTGTTTCAGGGCCTCATTCAGAGCTCTGTCCTCCCAACATCATGGGCAGTGGAGACCTGGAAACTTTTGACAGATGTCAGTGTTAGGTTTCTTCATTGCCTAAGCACATAACCTGGTATGGTTTGAGGCACCAGGAAAATTTACGAAGTGAATGTTTTGAAGATGTGACTGCCCTGCCCATGGAGGTGCGGAACCTAAGGAACACAAGGATTGTGACACGACTCCCTTCTCATGCAGTAAAGTCTGGAGTCCAGTGGTTGTGGCCTTCCTGACACTTCTAGCACCCTCAACCATCCACGTGGCCACCGAATGAAATCCAACAGAAAAAGGCTTCAGAAACAGGAGGTAATTAAAGACAGAAAGCCGATGAGGTGGCAGTGGCTAGTTACCAGGCCATCTCGTTTACCTGGTTCCCTTTGGCAGTGCAGGTCACGTTTAAGGCTGCACATGAGAAGCATAAATAAGGGCAATCAACTCAGGCCCACTGGCAGCAGAGTAAAAGATGATGTGGAGGGTGGGCACAAAGGAAGCGGTGCCTGGGGCCCATGCTGGGGAGGGCACTGCTTTGTCCACCTCACCCTGTGCACATCCTCATCTGTACAGCCAGCCTGGCCCAGACATCAGCTCATTGGACAAACCCCTATTCTTGTGTCCTATGTAGGGAAGTGGGTAACATGCTTCAAAAAGTTCCCTACAATTTCATAGGAAAGGAGGCGATGACAGGAGAGGGTAGCTGTGGCAGCCAGTAGACCTGCCAGCAACAAATCCTGGCTGTGCCTCGTGTTGATGGGACCACATGAGCACCTCAGAGCCAGCGACTTCCTCTCTGCAGAATGAATGGGCTACGGGTTCTGCCCTGGTGGAGCCAGCGTGGGGATCGGGTCTGTCCGGAGCACTTGGCACTGATTCTGCACACGTGTGCTGAATGAACAGTATTATTAGTGGCCTTATTTTAAATGAACTTGCAAATTTGGGCCTCTCCTAAGTGCCTTCCTGTTAAAACCCAGTCCTCCCAGAATGTCTTGGAGGTGCTACTGTACTCATTGGGCTTTTCCTTAAAAAATAGAAACTTGGTAATCTCCCGGGTGAGGTGTGGACTTGCACACCACCCCATCTGTGGGGGGGGTCCCAGCTGGCAGTGACAGCTTGATCCTGTCTCTCCTGAGGATGGGGCACCACTGCACCCCCACCCCTCCCGTGGCCTGCTCGCAAGTGCAGCTCAAGGGGAAACTTTCTAGGGGTTTTGTTCTTACTGGGAGGCCTTGAGCAAGCATTTGGCCCTCTTTTCCCACTTTCAAAAACATTACATGTGTCAGAGATGCTCTTGAAAATAAAAAACAATACAAACATATAATCTCACCACATGGAGACAACCATTGTTAATCATCCTTGTCATTTTTCCATGGCATATATGTCTTTTTACATAATACATGGGTTACTTTACAGTTAGGATCATACTCTAAGCTCTGCTTAGTGATCTAAATTATTCAATCTATGACATATTTTGAATATTTCTGTTATTAAATACTCCTTGGGAACATAATTTGCAATAGCCTTCCATCGTTTGATTTCTGCCTTAGGTTTTGTTACTCACAAACCAGGGCTCACTATTCCTTCCCCAGAGGGGGGTGGTGGCCCCCCAACCCTATCATCTGCAGCAATGGGAAGGAAGGAAGGTAGCGAGGGCATGGCCACCAGGCTGGCCAGTAGCTCAGAAAACTTGGACCAGGTCTGAGGCTCAGGTTGCCACCTGTACAGGGCTCACGGGTGATAACCATGGCACAGTTTCTGGGGCAGCCCTTGCACAGGACAGGGTGAGCAATCGCCACCTGATGGTTCCTCCCAAGCCAACCTTTCTGGCCGGTCTGCTGGTCCCCACCTCTCCAGGGCAATCAGGAAAGCACAGTGACCAAGTCGCCCCACCCCCACCCTTCCCTTGTTTCACAGGCTTTGTGACCAGTCCTCTCTGCTGGGGCCACAGGCCAGCCTGCTCTCTGCCTGCAGGTCACCCCCAAGGCCAACCGTGCTGAGTCCGAGTGCTTCCCCTTGTCACTCGGACATCACACCAGCCCCAAGTGGCTGCTGCCTATGCTGACAACCACAGCTGACCACCTATGTGAAGTGAGAAGGCGCCTATGTTAAGAAGTGAGGGTCCTGGCTGGGATACTGCGGGAATGGGTCCCAGCCACAGGAGCGGCCCCAGCCAGCCACAGAGGACAAAGCCCAGGTGAAAGCAGAGAGCCGGGCTAGCAGCTATCCCTCTGCAGGATCTGGCCTGGGGGCCAGCAGGCTACCCCACCCTCCTGACAACCTGATCGCCAAACCCAAAATGAGAACACAGGCTGAGGGAATGAGCTCAGCCCAGCGGTTTCTGAACATCCAGACTTGATCCGGACAACCACCAGCCAGTGGCAGGGGAGCAGGGCACAGTCCTAGAGGAGGTTTCCAGGGATGGACTGATGGGCTCAGCCTTGGTACGTTCGAGTTGCTGTCAGGTGGCCTGGCTGGCCAAACACAGGTGTAGGGTGAGAGGCTAGCCTAGAGCAAGTGACAAACCATGGCACCAGAGTTCAATTTCCAAGTGGGCCAGGAGCAGGGCAAGAACCACCTCTGGCTTCTTATGTCTCCCAAGCACAGGGCCTGGCAAAAGAAGGGCCCTGAACTCTGCCATGATACAACGAGTGCACAGCGCGTGAACAGGTTGCTGAGACTGACTACAGTGCCTGTTAGCCCAAGACCAGCAGGCATGGGGCTAGGACTGGAGCCTGGCTCATCTACCTGGCCTGCCTGGTAGCAGGTGAGAGAGAGAAGACAAGAGGCGCTGCCGCCTGCAGAGATCAGACCAAGGGGTGCTTTTCGGGCAGGCTGGAGGGGAGGGAGGCCACACAGGGGGTGCTACAGTCTGTTGTCTGTTGCAGCAGGACAGGTGAGTCATAGTTGCAACCTCTGAAAACACCTGGGACCTGGCTGCATGGCAGCAGTATAAGAACTAGGATTTCTTTTACCAGAAGATACATCCAGTATCCACACTAGGTGGGCCCAGAGAAGCCCTGGCAGCAAAGGCCTGGAAAGACCATGCACAGCCGTCCACGGTGGGCGGCCCCGGGCCCAAGGCCACACTTGAGGAAGAGCCAGAGGAGGCGCAGGCTGTGCCTGCAGAGGAGCTGCTCGAGTGCACAGCGCGTGAACAGGTTGCTGAGACTGACTACAGTGCCTGTTAGCCCAAGACCAGCAGGCATGGGGCTAGGACTGGAGCCTGGCTCATCTACCTGGCCTGCCTGGTAGCAGGTGAGAGAGAGAAGACAAGAGGCGCTGCCGCCTGCAGAGATCAGACCAAGGGGTGCTTTTCGGGCAGGCTGGAGGGGAGGGAGGCCACACAGGGGGTGCTACAGTCTGTTGTCTGTTGCAGCAGGACAGGTGAGTCATAGTTGCAACCTCTGAAAACACCTGGGACCTGGCTGCATGGCAGCAGTATAAGAACTAGGATTTCTTTTACCAGAAGATACATCCAGTATCCACACTAGGTGGGCCCAGAGAAGCCCTGGCAGCAAAGGCCTGGAAAGACCATGCACAGCCGTCCACGGTGGGCGGCCCCGGGCCCAAGGCCACACTTGAGGAAGAGCCAGAGGAGGCGCAGGCTGTGCCTGCAGAGGAGCTGCCCCACGCTGACCCCGAGGAAGGGCCATGACACGAAGCCCTGCTCGCTGCCAACGGGACACCTCGGGTGCCGGTTCCCCGGGTTGACAGCTCCCTTCTCACACGTACTCCCCACAGTCGGAGATGATCACCTTCTGCTTGGGCTTCCCGTCCTTGCTGCCCTGGGCCTTCGCAGGCCGAACAGAAGAGGAGGAAGCAGGGGAGGGAGGGTGGAGAGTAAGTGGGTACCTGCCCTACCCACCCCATCTGGCCACCATGGCCTCTGTCTCCAGGTCCCAGGACTCTTGTTACCACTCTCTCATAGGGCTGTGCACCAGGGGCCCGGGTGGTCACCCACCGTGTCTGTGCACACCACTGTCAGCCTTTCAGGCAGGCAGGCTCAGACTCTGGGACCTACCAAGTCTTGGATGCCTTGTCTTCCATTCAACTGATAGTCAGTGAAGCACTCAGCATGGTTTTTCAATCATTTTATACTGGTTTGTTCCTTCATTAATTCATTCAACAAATACTTATTACTTCATAACCAGGCACCTATTGCACCCTGGGGATACTAGTCCAAGTTTGGGTGGAGCCCACAGTCTAGCAGAAAAGAGTCACTCACAAATTATTAATTCATCTCAGGAATTCATCTCAGGTTGGTTTACTATCCAAAAACCAGATCAACAGAATAAAAGACAAAAACTGTATAATAATCTTAATAGATGCAGGAAAAAATCCAATACCTTTTCAAAATAAAAACATCCAACAAACCAGGAATAAAAGGGAACCTCCGCAATCTGATAAGGGTTCTACAAAAAAATTAAAAAAAAAAAAAAAACACAGTAAAAGACTAGATATTTTCCTCTCTAAGATAAAGAATAAGACATAGATGTCTACCCTTGCACTTCTATTCAACATTGCACTAAAGGTTCCAGCCAGGGTAATTAGCTCCCCCAAACAAAAACAAAAAATTCCTATTAGAAATGAAAATGTAAAGCTGTCTCTATTTACACATGACATAATCTTAGAAAACCCTAAGGAATACACTAGAAAATTATTAGAACTAGTGAACAAATTCAGCAAGGTTGCAGGATATAAGATTAATATACAAAAATCAATTGTATTTCCATATGCTAGCAACAAATAATTTGAAAATGAAATTAAGAAAATTTCACTTATAATAGCATCAAAAAGAATAAAATACTTAGGAATAAATTCAAAGGAAGTATAAAATGTATACCCTGATAACTACTGAACAAACTTTCAGTACTGAAAGAAAAAGTAAAGTCACTCAGTCGTGTCCGACTCTTTGCAACCCCATGGACTGTAGCCTACCAGACTCCTCTGTCCATGGAATTTTCCAGCCAAGAGTACTGGAGTGGGTTGCCATTTCCTCCTCCAGGGGATCTTCCTGACCCAGGGATCAAACCCAGGTCTCCCGCATTGCAGGCAGATACTTTAACCTCTGAGCCACTGAAAGAAACTAAAAAAGACCTGGACAATGGAAAGACATCATATGTTCATGGCCTGTAAGACGTAATATTGTTAAGATGGTAACGCTTCTCTAATTGATCTGCATATTCATTGTAATCTGTACCAAAATCCTAGCTGGCCTTTCTATAGAAATTAATAAGCTTATCCCAAAATTCACATGTAAATGCTAGAGCCCCAGAATAGCCAAAATAACCTTGATAAAGAGAAATAATGTATGAGGACTCACCTTTCTTGAATTCAAATTTTACTATGGAGCTACAGAAGACAAAACAGTGTGGTACCGGCACAGGATAGATATACAGATGAAGGGACCAGAATTAGAGTCCAGAAATAAACCCTTACATTTATGATCTACTGATTTTAAACAAGGATGCCAAGATAATTAAACAAGAATAGAACAGCCTTTTCAACAAACAGTGCTGAAACAACTGAATGTCCACATACAAAAGAATGAAAATGGACCCATCCTCTCACAGTATACCCCAAAATTAATACAAAATGCATCAAAGACCTAGGTCTTTGCTAAAGCCATAATACTCTTAGAAGAAAATATGGAAGTAAATCTTCATGCTTAGGTTAGGTAAAACCTTAGATACAATGCCAAAAATACAGTGACTCCCCTCCTCCCAAAAAACAGATAAACTGGACTTCAAAATTTAAAACTTTTTTGCTTCAAAGAACACCATAAAGGAAGTGAAGAGATAATCCACAGAATGAGATATTTGCAGATCACATACCTGATAAGGGACCTATATCCAGACTATTTAAAGAACTCTTATAATTCAATAATAAAAAGACAAATGACCCAATTAAAAATGGGATCTGAATAGACCTTTCCCCAAATATATACAAATGGCCAACAAGTACATGAAAAGATGTTCCATATCATTAAGCATCAAGGAAATGCAAACCAAAATCACAATGAGATACCACTGTACATCACTAGGAAAACTGTAATAAGAAAGCCAGATAATAACGAATGTTGGTGAGGATGTAGAGAAACTGGAATCCTCAGAGACTGCTGATGGAATGCAAAATGGTGCAGCCACTTTGGAAGACAGTTTGGCAGTTTCTTACACATTAAAAACAGAGTTATCAAATGTTTCAGCAATTTCAATTCTAGGTATATACCCAAGAGAAGTGAAAACAAATGTCCACATGAAAACTTGTATATGAATGGTCACAGCAGCATAATAGCCAAAAAGAGAAACAACCGAAATGTCCATCAACTTATGAATAAATAAACTGTGGTATATCTATACAGTGGAATATTCAATTGAGTTCAGTTTAGTTGCTCAGTAGTGTCCAACTCTTTGCGACCCCATGAATCGCAGCACGCCAGGCCTCCCTGTCCATAGCCAACTCCTGGAGTTCACTTAGATTCACGTCCATCGAGTCGGTGATGCCATCCAGCTATCTCATCCTCGGTCGTCCCCTTCTCCTCCTGCCCCCAATCCCTCCCAGCATCAGGGTCTTTTCCAACGAGTCAACTCTTTGCATTACAGTGGAATATTAACTGACAGTAAAAAAGACTTACACACTAATGCACACCATATTGTAGATGAAAATTTTTTAAAGCATCATGCTAAGTGGAAAAAGCCAGTCACAAAAGTCTACATATTATATGATTCTATTCGTATTAAATGTCCAGAATAGGCAAATCCATGAAAGAAAGAAAGTAGGTTAGAGTTTGCCTAGGGCTGGGGTACAAAGGGCTTGGGGAAGGACCGCTAAAGAGTGTGGGGCTTCTTTAGGGGATGATGAAAATATTCTAAAATTATATGTGGTGATGTCTGCATAACTCGGTGAATTCATTAAAAACCACTGAAATATACTTTATTTGTTTTTTTGGCATGTGAGATCTTAGTTCCCCAACCAAGGATCAACCCACATCCCCTACATTAAGAGCATGGTATCTTAACCACTGGACTACCAGGGAAGTCCTGCAACGTATATTTTATTTATTTTCCCAAAATGTATTCTTTAAATGGGTGAACTGAATGGTATGTGAATTCTATCTCAATAGAAAGTTGTGTGTTTTTTTTTTTTTTTAAAAAAGATGGTCATGCTCCAAAATAGGGAACTCTAGTGGCAGAGACGTTTGCTCAGCAAATGAGAGCACAAAAGACAGTCACCTCCGACAGACATACAGACACTGGTGACAGTATCATGAAAGGCTTTCTGGAGGAACTGACATCTGAGTTTAGTCTAAAAGGCCCAGGTTTAATAGGGGCTGAGGGACAAGAAACACCACCCCTCGTGGCTGGGCGTCCCTTCAAATGGGGACTATGTCCCATTCTACTTTCAGGCTGGAGTTGATCAGAGTGTCTGACACATACTGAACCAGCACTGTGAATCTCTGTTTCAAGTATTTAAATATTCAGTTATTTACTGCAGGTTTACTATGTGTCAGATGCTGTCCCAGAGTACAATGGTGAAAAAGACAGACTAAATCCTGCCTTCATGGGGCTGACATTCTCAGGAGAATTAAGAAAATAAAT
>SJXQ01009900.1:0-20108 GCA_006408695.1 Aepyceros melampus
AAATAACCTTTCCCTCGTTGGTGATATCACTTTGTAAATCCTCACCAAACTGTTACAGACTGAGTTCTCCATGAAGTAGTAGACTTTTAGATGAGCATATAAGGAAGCGCTCTAGGAATGAATACCAGGGGAAGGAGAAGAAGGAAATGGGACTGAGTAGGGTGAGAACTAGGCTGAGATGCAGTACCAACAATCCTCAGCCAAGCTCAAGGAGTACTGTGGGGTTGGGATGGTCTTTCAAAACTGACCCAGGGTGGGACAAGGCCAGGACTGTGCAGCCCCAGGTTGATGAGTCACTGGATGTAGGTTGTCCCTGAATGGGGACGTGACCTTTGCTGAGGAAGTTTTCCTCAGTCATTTCCCCAAAATCTGACACCTAAGAGATGGCCCCTGGTAATACTCCTGTTAGAGTAGGCAGGTGGCTAGGTATGAGCAGAGAAATGAGGGCAGGGGCCAGCTGGCAAGAAACTTTGCTTAAATAAATTTTACTTTCTTAACCTTTCTTCTTCATCTTTGAATTCTCAATGAATAACCTCAAATTCACTGGCGACATTCCCAGAGTTGGGGGAAAATTCTTTCATTACCGAAGCAGGACCTGGGAGGTACATCACAGCATCCAGTACAATCTTCATGCTCAAATCAGTTTACTGTAGTGAGACCCTCCTGCATTAAAGCCATTGAAGCAAGGGTCCATCGTCCTCACCAGGCTCTGAGATTTTTAAGGAGAAGGAAATGGCAACCCACTCCAGTATTCTTGCCTAGAGAATCCCAGGGATGGGGGAGTCTGGTGGGCTGCCGTCTATGGGGTCGCAGAGTCGGACATGACTGAAGTGACTTAGCAGCAGCAGCAGCATGCATTCAAACCAAAGAGCTGGGATTCAATAAACGTCCAGTGAAGAAATGATTGAACAGGGGCTTCCCTGGGGGCTCAGTGGTGAAGAGTCCCCCTGCCAATGGAGGAGACATGGGGTTCAATCCCTAGTACGGGAAGATCGCACACACCATGGAGCAACTGAGCCCATGGCGACAACTATTGAGGCTGTGCTCTAGAGCCTGGGAGCAGCAACTACTGAAGCCTGCAAGCCTAGAGCCTGTTCCCCGCAATGAGAAGCTACCACAAAGAGCAGCCTGCACACGGCAACTGGAGAGTAGCCCTCCTTCCCAAAACTAAGGAAAAGCCTGAGCAGCAATGAAGATCCGGCACAGCCAAATAAATATTAAAAAAAAAAAAAGATTGAATTAATGATCCAGGGAAACTGATTAACTAAAACCACAGACGTCTAACTGATGAAACAGAGTGCCAATTTCTTCCTTTGCATCATTTTTTTTCAATCAGTTTTTCCTTATCACTCCTCTAAGGGCCTTTTTAGATACTTTCCTATGAAGTTTTAATGTCACATATATATTGTGTATCTTTGCATGTAGTGTATTAAATCTGTACTTTGTACACTAAAAAACATTTTTTTAGCCCCCAAAGCCAAAACTGAGAAATCCCCTGTGGGAACAATATTGCTCCACTGAGAATGTATGATTTACACTAGTAAATATAACTTCAAAAAGGATCAGATTACTTAAGTCAGCTCATCTTACAATAAAGATGCCTCATTACAAAATGGCTGTGGCATGCTGAGCATGAAATTGGAGCAAAAGGGGTTAAAAGGCCTAAAGGGATACCCATAGACATGATCCAGTATACCGTTCCCCACCATCAGATATGGTAACTCCCAACGGTATAGCCACAGGAGCCTCCATTATTTTGCCTGGCTTCTGTGCAAACTATAGCTTTTGTCATTTTTGTCAGTTAAATTTAATTACAAAGTATCTCAGATATACAAAAAGTAGAGATAAGGAGCACTCTTGTACCCATAATTTAAGAGATAAAAGCACTATATATTCATGTGTAACCTACACATAATGTGTGTATGTGTCCAACTCCTTGTGACCCCTGGCTGTGGCCCACCAGGCTTGTCTATGGAATTTTCCAGGCAAGAATATTGGAGTGGGTTGCCATTTCCGCCTCCAGGGGATCTTCTGGACCTAGGAACAAACCTGAGTCTCTGGCATCTTCTGCATTGGCAAGTGGATTCTTTACCAACTGTGGAACCTGGAAATCTTTACTGAAATGTGAAAGTCTGTCCCTTGGAGATAAGGTCTCTGCTAAGTCACTTCAGTCACGTCCAACTCTGTGCGACCCCAGAGATGGCAGCCCACCAGGCTCCCCTGTTCCTGGGAGTCACCAGGTTCCCCTGTTCCTGGGAGTCTCCAGGCAAGAACACTGGAGTGGGTTGCCATTTCCTTCTCCAGTGCATGAAAGTGAAAAGTGAAAGTGAAGTCACTCAGTCATGTCCGACTCTTAGCGACCCCGTGGACCGCAGCCCACCAGGCTCCTCCATCCATGGGATTCTCCAGGCAAGAGTACTGGAGTGGGGTGCCATAAGGTCTCTAGGGAAGCAATTAAGGTTAAATGAAGTCATAAGGGTGGGACCCTAATCTGACAGGATTAGTATCTTCATAAGACATCAGAGTTCACTGGCTCTCTCTCCACCGTGCGAGGACAGAGCAAGGAAGTGGCCATCTGGAAGCCAGGAAGAAAACCGGTCCCCTGATCTTGGACTTCCAGTCTCCAGAACTGTGAGAAATCTTAGTTGTCTAAGTTACCTAGTTTATGGAATTTTGTTTTGGCAGTCTGAGCAAACAAACAAAAACACACTAATCCCAATAATTAATCACTGGGTATACGGAAAAAAGAGGAGAAACCAAGGGGCCAAGAACAGTTAAGACTGGGTTCTACTACAAACTCAGCCACTCTGATTCTGTGGTACAACCCTTAGCCCTCTGAAGCATCCTTCTTCTCTTCTATGAAATGAGAGGCTTTAGGTAGAACTTCAGGTCTCTTAAAACTTTCAAACTAAGCTCTTTCCAGTGATAAAAGAGTCTGGAGATGTGCAGAAATGGCACCTTGCAGGGGGAAAGAAAAACAGGCCATCAGCCTTGGCCCTCAGGTGGCTGAAGAAGAAAATGTTTGGTGTGTGCCACACCTTTGCATCCTTCATCGACACTTTTGTCATGTCACCAATGTTTCAGGCAAGGAAGCCATCTGCCGTGTAACTGGTGGGATGAAGGTGAAGGCTGCTGAGATGAGTCCTCTCCGTATGCTGCCATGTTCGCTGCCCAGGATGTAGCCCAGAGATGCCAGGAGCTGGGCATCACTGCCTCCACATCAAACTCTGGGCCACAGGAGGAAACAGGACCAAGACTCCTGGACCAGGAGCCCAGTCAGCGCTCAGAGCCCTTGCTCGCTCAGGGATGAAGATTGGGCAGGTTGAGAATGTTACCTTCATCCCCTCCGACAGCACCTGCAGGAAGAGGGGTCTCCATGGCCACCATCTGTGAACAGGACTCCTCAGATTGTTGTTTTGTTAATAAATTGCCTTGATGTAAAAACAAAACCAAAAAAAACTCCCAAACTAAAAGTGTTACATGCTATGGGCTATGGCTCAGGCAACGACAGTGCCAGGATTCTGTCCTCAAGAAGTTCTTATGGGTATTCACAAAGCTATTCAGTTACAAGTATATTCATGACAGAATTGCATTTAATGGCAAAAAACAAGAACAGCAACAAAAAAACTTGTAAATAACCTATCCAACAATAAACTATGTTAAATAAACTATATAGTAGAGCCATAGAATAAGTATTTATTATGCAAACCTGTTTAAAAAAAATAACATCAAGTATATACCGCTGAGAAACCTTAAAATTATAGATTGGTAAAAACTTTGTTAAAAATACTATCAGTGAACATGGAGCACGCCACTCCTGTATGCAGCTGTTCCTTCCACGTAGGTCACTTTTCAAAAAACTGTAAACTGTTTCATTGAGGTATATTTGACATAAAGTACAATATCTAAAGTACACATTTGGTAAGTTTTGACATATATAAACCCATAAAACCATAGGCCCATAAAACCAGAATAATAAAGATAACATATCACTCCCCAAAGTCTCCTGGTGCCCCTTTGTAATCACTCCCTCCCACCACTCCCTGCTCTCACTCGCCTTCCCAAATCACCACTGATTTGCTGTCACTTGGATCAGTTTGCATTTTCTAGTTTTATATAATGAAATCATACATTACATACTCTTTTTGGCCTGGCTTCTTCCACTTTGTATATTTATGTTGAGATTCACCTATGCCACTTCATGTATTTATTTCTGAGTGGTATTCCATTGTTTGGGTCATTTTGACTCCAAATTAGCAGTCTTCATTTCCAACCCAGTTGCTTCAAAAGAGGTTTCAGCAATGACATCTAACATTTCTTTTAACTTCACCAATTTTAAGGAATTAGGATATTCCAGGCCAGGCTTGATGTTATCTCTTTTAGACACCGCTTGCTTTGCTTTGACTCTTTCAAACCACTGCTTCACTTAAATTTTACCTAAATTTCATCCTGCAGCAAGTTAACAAACCTAACATTGTGGGGCTACTAGTACGTTCCTGATGAGTTATATCAGCTGGGTTCTATCAAGTGACATGAATGCTGATGTCATTAAATATGTCACTAAAATGTCACTTTGCATTTGTCATTAAATGCAAAACAGTAATTAGTGTATGAATCCATTTTTGTTCTTAAAATACTTTAAAAGATGACACAAAGCTATATGTGAAAAATGATTATATCTGTATTACCATATACAGTAAACATTTTCTTTTTAAGGTCAAAGGAGAGTCACACACACACAAAAAAAAGGTGATAGGATTTTACATATCAGTATTTGCCAGACTGCCAAAGAACAGGAATATCCAGTTACGATAATTGTATAATAGCTTAATTCATAAGCCCTCACGTGTTCACCTAGAATAGGCTTCTTAGGAAAGATATCCCTCATGTCTCTGGAACCAAAGCATAAATGTAAAATTGTAAACCTACTTTAATAAATATAAATGGAATTTGGAACCTTTTAGCGATAAAGTAGTTCCAATTACATCTTCCATGTTTTTGGCCTTGTAATTTACACTGTCTTTAACTACAGTCTTTAATTATGTCTGTATAAAGCTTGGCTAGAGTAACAGTTTATTATTTACCAAACTCCCTTTCACTCATTAATCACATACGCGTTACAACACAGTAGCAAAGTAGGTCAAAATACTCCTAAATACATTTTTGGCATTCGGTACTTATTAATATTACTCCCCTTTCTATTCTTTGAGAAAGCCTGTATTTAGTTCACTTAAGACACTTGCTAAAAATGCTAATTATCATTTCACGATAACACGTTAAGTTTTCTCACAGGGAAATATAACGTCAAAACCCTAAGGCAGCCGTGAATATCATCGTATTTTTAAGATCTGAAAATTCACTTCTTCCTGTTACCCAGATATGGTCAACGCAGCATACAAAAAAGAATTTTTGAAAATTCTCTGTGATCTTGCACAAAAGCTTAAAATAGAACGCAACGAAGGAACTACTTCATCTACAAGTAAAACACAATCCAATATGCCTCATATTCCTTCTTATTAAACTGCAATAGGAAAATAAGACTGCCCACGCGCCTTCCAACTTTTTTGAGTTCTGGCGAATGACAGGAACGAAAGCCAAGAGCGAACGAGCAAAAACCACTCGAAAGCGCCCTTGGTCAGGCAGGCAAACTGTAGACACACAACGTGGGTAAGTTCAGACAAACTTAACTTGTGAACAAAACCTAGGCCCCGAAAGAAGAGTGCCCGGCTTCGGACTCAACTGAGCCCAACTCGGGAAGCGTCTAGCTGGATCATTGATCCAGTGAGTAGAAGCCGCTTCCAACTCAACACTACTCCCAGAAAAAGAACGGAGAAAAGCAGACAGCTACTAGGGCGACTTGGACCCACACCCCGTGACCTGGTTCCTCAGTCAGTTCAGTCGCTCACTCGTGTCCGACTCTGCAACCCCATGGACTGCAGCACGCCAGGCCTCCCTGTCCATCACCAACTCCCGGAGTTTAAAACTCCAGTCTATTGAGTCGGTGATGCCATCCAACCATCTCATCCTCCGTCGTCCCCTTCTCCTCCCGCCTCCAATCTTTCCCAGCATCGGAGTCTTTTCATGAGTCAGTTCTTCGCATCAGGGGGCCGAAGTATTGGAGTTTCAGCTTCACATCAGTCCTTCAATGAATATTCAGGACTGATCTCCTTTAGGATGGACTGGTGGGCTCTCCTTGCAGTCCAAGGGACTCAAGAGTCTTCTCCAACACCACAGTTCACAAGCATCAATTCTTCAGTGCTCAGCTTTCTTCAGAGTCCAACTTCCACATCCTAGCTCTACCCTCTTGCACGCCCCGCTCCCCCACCTCCCCGGCCCGCCGCAGCCCCCAGGCTTCCTCAGGAGCCCCTCCCCTGAACCCATTCAAAGTGCCACGTCTCCTAGCTCCTGGCCACCAGCCATTCCGCAGAGGCTTCCTCCAGTGAACCCCTCCCAACCTCCCGCCCAGAGTCACCGGTCCCCGGTGCTCGGCGCGCCTCCAGGAGACGCGGAAAAACATCCCCGCCGACTGCCTCAGCCGCGCGCTCCCTCCAACGGCTTCCGCCCCGCCCGGCCTCGCCCGCGCCCACGTGACACCCACGCCCCGCCCACCGGAGTCCACGTGACCCGCGACCCGACCCGCCCCCCGTCGCCTCCCGCTGCGTGGATCGCCGCCGGAGCCGCCTTTGTTCCGCCGAGGGAGGACAGTGGGGGCCCAGCACTGGCGCGGGACGCCGCTTAGCGGCCGCCACTGGAGACACTCCCTCCCGCCGTCCCCCTCCTTCTGGCGTCGGCGGAGTGAGGCTCTGGCGAGGAGGGAACCGGGGGAGCACCCCCCGTCCTCCTGGCAGCGGCCGCGACCGATCCCCGGCTCCGGCGCGAGGGGCGGCCGCAATGCGCTCGGCCTGAGGCGGTCGGGCCCCGGCGCGTCCTCGCTTCCCTCGACTGTTTCACGGCGTCTCCGCGGCCCGGCGTCATCCTGTGAGTCTTCCCGCTCCCCATGAGGGGGAGGGAAGATGGCTACACGGAGCTGGCTGGACGAGCTGGCCCAGCAGGCCGAGGACGGCTCGGCCCGGCTGCAGGAAATGCTCTCGGTCGGCCTGGGCTTTCTGCGCACCGAGCTGGGCCTCGACCTGGGGCTGGAGCCGAAGCGCTACCGGGCTGGGTGATCCTGGTGGGCACCGGCGCACTCGGGCTGCTGCTGCTCTTCCTGCTCGGCTACGGCTGGGCCGCGGCTTGCGCCGGCGCCCGCAAGAAGCGGAGGAGCCCGCCCCGCAAGCGGGAGGAGGCGGCGGCGGCCGCGCCGGCCCCGGCCGCTGACGACTAAGGCGTGCTGAAGAATCTCAGGAGCGAGGAGCAAAAGAAGAAGAACCGGAAGAAATTGCCGGAGAAGCCCAAAGTGAGTAGGGGAGGAGCGGCGGGGTGGTCGGGGGGTGGGGGCCCCCCACCTCCGTCGAGCGATCGGAAGGCCAAACCCCAGCCGCCCCCGCCGGGAATCCGGCACAGGGGACCGAGGGAGCATAGTCGAGAGCCGGGATGCAGCCTCCCAGACGGAGGCGGCGATCGGTGGACACGTTTCTTGGGGAATGATGGAAACTCAGGAAGTATAGGACCCGGTGGGGCAGATCGGTTTGGAGGAAGGAAGTTAGACTGTTTTGGGGGTACGTTTAAATAAAGCCACCCGGAGGTCGAGACCGTTTGGGGACCCTTGACTGCCTGGATGACATGCCAAGCCGCCGCACCTCCTCCCCCCCTACCCCGAGGCCTACTTGGGTTAGGCTGCCTGTGTGTGCGGAGGCCCGCGGGACCTTAGGGTGGCGTTGGGAAGTTGTGGCAAGACTGCGCCTGGAAGCCAAGAGCCTGCGTGCTTCAGGTCCCGCCGAGGTGGGAGGCAGTGGAGGAGATAACGGTGACCTAAAAACTCTGGGGCTTACTTGAGGATTAAAGGTACCCAGGTCTGGACACGCTTCCATTTTAGTTAGGGCTCTAGAAGGGAAATGGTTGCCCACTCTGCTTCTGGTGCATGTGGCCCCTGGAGGCCGGAACAGGAGCCCGGCAAGAGGGAGTCTTGTCTTCTAACGTACTTAGGGGTACACGGCCCTCTGAGAGGGCGCCAAGGCAACTTCGGCGGAGAGGTGTGGGAGGTTTTGAAATAGGGTAAAAAGGATGACAGAGCAGATGGTGCCGGGCTGAGAAGAGGGATCAGGCGCCCATTTACCGGACCACGTGTGGAAAGGCAGAGAGCATCACGACCGTCTTATCGTGCCTTCGCCTTTTATTTCTGCAGCCTTGATTGCCATGTCCCCCTTGGTTCTCCCATTAGAACTTTCATGATTTTATTTTACTTCTTTAAAAATAGCATATAGTTGACCAGAGTATGGAGGGTGTGCAAAGTTGGAAACGACTTCTAATCTGTTTTTGTAGCCACTGGTTTTAGCGCCTCACCTTTTCAGCACAATGAGGTTCTATGTGAAATGCCCTCTGGTTTTTTGCTGGACAGTGAACGGTATGTACGTGAAAGTTAGTCGTGGAAACTAATATAGGAGACAGATTCAAAAATAATTCTAATATCTTGTGGACTGACAGGTGCTGTAGAGGTGTGAACAGTGTAAGTGAGGTTTAGAGAGTGGGAGGGATTTGGAGGAATTCAGCAAAGTTATGGAGGAAGTCCGCTAAAGTCATTAAGAGTATGATTGGTAACAATACAAAAGATGACACTGTATAGAGCTGTGACAAGTCACAATTACTGCATTATTAGGTCTAGATTAGACCTGGTTAAGAGGATGCGAGATATGTACAAGAACTAGAAATGGATACAACTTTGTTAGTATGACTACTGCCTTAGGTTAGGAGAAGAGAAAATAGAAGTGATTTGGAAGCTATGTAATTATATTTAAATTTGTAAAGAGTATCAAGGTTTACCAGAAAGTAGTGTTATGGTGGAAACCTGGCTCCAAGATAGGAAAGAAGGTGATCTTGAAAAAAATCACATTCATTCATAAGCCTAGGACCAGTGTGGATGAAACAGGTTGTGAAAATTTCAAGGCCCCGTTTGCGCCTCTCGAATTTCAGACAGACGGGTCAACAGACAGGTGCTAATAAGAGCCCATTTGAGGTGCATCACAATACTTAGATGACCCATCTGAAGAAGGAACACAGACGGCTCCTGTGGAACCTGGGCTGTGAAAAATACTCATCAAAAGTATTTGTGCTGGGGGAATGAATAAATAAATCCAGTATTAGCTTTGGAGAATAGAGAATGGAAGGCTGACAGGGTGGCTGAGTGTTAATTGCGAAAGCAAATGTGTTTGCCTACCTAACAGTAAAGATGTGTTGGAGAAGTGTATCAATGTTCACAAAACTGTGGCTTTCAAAAGTTTTGACCACAACCTAGAGAAAACATTTTACAATACCCACACACACACTGTTCTATTTTTCTTTAATGATATTTGTGACTTACTAAATTATTTTCACATTTGATTTGAGAGGTGACCTACAGGAAAACACTGCTTTATAGGGTTAAGAAATCCAAGCTTCCATTTAGTTATTAGTTGGTTAGTATTAATATGCTTCAGCACTTTGCTAAGTTTCTGTTTGGGGAAAAGCAGGATACTGCTTGCAAATTGAAGGCAGTAGAAAAGAAACACCATATTCTTGTGTCTTACAGTGAAAGGGATACAAAAGCAAAAGCTCAGTTTTCCCCAGGGAACTTCTTATTCCAGTTGTGGAAAAAGATACGAGAAACTTCAACAGTGCAACCTTAGTGAGGGCCCAGGTAGCCGGGAAAAACCTTTCATGGAATTTGACTTGAAATGGGGAGGAACTGGATATTGAGAAAGGCTGAAGAAATAGCAAAGGCTTGAGGGTAGAAGACTTTTTAACTCTTGTTGGCCTGGCAGGAATTGGAACTCTAAACTTGAGTGAGGCATTTAGCCTTGCTTCCATTAGCTTATCTTGTTTATAAATTGAAGATCTTACTTGAGGTGAGACACTGCAGCACTCCTCAGACTATTCACCCTGACTACTTGCAGTAGTTACTTTGAATGCTTGTTAAATCATGTAGATTCCTGAGTCCAACTACAGATATAAATTCAGAGTCTGTGGAGCTAGGTCCAGGGAATCTGCTCTTTTAACAAGCTCCCTTGCCTATTTGAAAATCATCGAGTGTGGTAGTGCCATAAGATTCAAAGTGTAAGAGAGATTTCTAGGTGCAGACATGTTAACTCATAATCCATCTTTTATTACTACATCATTCCGATAAACATTTTGGATATACTTAATTCTGATTCAAGTGGATTCAGGGATGTCGACTACAGTTTTTTTGAAAGGACATTCTGAATTTGTTTATTTTTGTCCTTTTTAAGTTTTCTCCTAAATCATTCCAGATTTCACAACTCAAATTTTCAGTTTGTTTCCAATTGCCTGTTTTTATGTATAGAGTAGATGTCATTTAGCTTTTTAAAATCTCTTCATAAGCTTTTTTTTTTTTAATTCTTATATTGGTTTGCTTTTTATCCCCTAATACCTTGCCATAGGTTTCTGTGTTCATTCCTCTGTTAAAAATGAAGGGGGTGACACTTTTCACTCTGCTTATCATTGTTTTCTTACCTGTGTTTTTCTTGACACCTCATTCATCATGAGTATTAAGTAGACACTCAGTAAATATTTTTTTCTTGACTTAACCTATACAGTGATTTAGATGGATGTAAACAGCAGCCCACTCCAGTATTCTTGCCTGGGAAATAACCATGGACAGAGGAGCCTGGTGGGCTACAGTCCATGGGGTCCCAAAGAGTTGGACACGACTTAGCAACTAAACAACATCCCAAATAGCTGGTCTTTAGCAGTTATTGCTTTGTGTTTCAACTGGAAGCAGGTAACCAAGATCATCATCAAAGAAAATTCATTTTTCATAAAGATTTTAATGTCTATAAGCTCAGTAAATAATGTTTTGTCTTGTTTGCTACTGTATAACCTTGCATAGTGGTTGGCACTTGATAAGTAGTTGTTGAATGTATAATACAGTAAAATGTCCCACCAAAGTATTGTATGCAGCTTGCTTCTATTTTTTGTGCCTAGAAGACATCCATGTGAGCCACCTTTTTATTTTTACAGTGAAAAATGGCTGTGTGTGCCTCATCTGGTGTAAATTGTGTAAGGGCCATCTGTCTGCAGCCAGTAGATCATTCTGACAGGAAGCTGTGTCTTTTGTTGTAGTTACATCTTTTCCAGTTTCACTGCCACTCCCTGCCTTTGGACTTTATTACCTTTTGCTTAGGCGATCCTAACAGCATCCTGACTGGTTTTCCTGCTTCCAGTCCCTTTGTTGCCAGTCTTTTCTACCCACTCATGCCAGTTAAATCTTTTAAAGTGTTAGTCACTCAGTCATGTCTGACTCTTGGTGATCCTGTGGACTGTAGCCCACCAGACTCCTCAGTCCATGGAATTCTACAGGCAAGAATACTGGAGTGGGTAGCCATTCGCTTCTCCAGGGATTCTTTCCGACCCAGGGATCGAACCTGCATCACTTCTGTCTCCGGCACTGGCTGGTGAAATCTTCACCACTAGCACCACCGAGGAAGCCCAGCTCTAATCATGTGACTTTCGAGTTCACATCCTTTTAGTAATTGCCCAACACCTGTTGAATAAAATTCAGTGGCATGGCTCTCAAGCCTTTTCATGATCTAATCCCATCTTAGATTTTATCTCTTACCATTACCCATACGTGGAGAAGGAACTGGCAACCCACTCCAGTATTCTTGCCTGAAAAATTTCATGGACAGAGGAACCTGGCAGGCTATAGTCCATGGGGTCATAAAGAGTCAGCCACAACTGAACACATTACCCATAAGACATTACCATTAGCTAGATGTCAGTTTCTCTCTGTTCATATTACCTTTTTCTATTCATATGATTTCTTCTAAAAGGCCCCCTTTTTCTGTATCTCTGCCAATTTCTACCTATCCTTAAATGGTCCGGCTACATTGCTACCTCTTCTATAAAGTTTTTTTCTAGCTCCCCAGTTAGAGTTATTTTCTCTTTTATATATTTATTTTTTATGAGAGCTAAAACAGAGCATTGCCTGGGAATGTGCTTGTAGAATGACTCAGATTTTTTCGTAACTCTACGGATGTCCAAGAATGACAAGTATTGATTTGGGGGTTAGAAATAACTTATAGCTAGTAGGCAAATTTGTGGATATGGAATCTCCAAATAATGGCAATCAACTGTTTGTTTGTTTGTATCTGTAACTGAACTAATGGGTTTCCTGGTATGACTCACTGGTAAAGAATCCGACTACCCATGCAGGAGAAGAAGGTTCAATCCCTGGGTCGGGAAGATCCCCTGGAGAAGGAAATGGCAACCTGCTCCAGTGTTCTTGCCTGGAAAACCCCATGGACAGAGGGGCCTGGTGGGCTACAAACCATGGGGTCGCAAAGGAGATGGACGTGACTGACTGACTAAAACAACAGCAATGACTGGACTGTTTCTCCTACCTCCAGAACTTCATGTCTAGATGTATACTTGATTTCTTCAATAGGAAACCTGATGTATATCTCAAAAACTTTAACATCTTCAGAACAGCACTCATAATACCCTGCCTTCTCCCAGTTGTCCCCATTTCTGTAAATGGTAAATGATTCTGCCTTTCCTTCAGTTATTCAGGCCAAAAATCTAAGAATCATTCTTGATTCTTCCCTTTTCCTTATATCTTCATCTTGTTCACCTCATATCTGGTCCTTCAGCAAGTACCATCATTTTTATCTCCAAAATATATATTTAGTCCTGCTACTCTCATTCTGTTTCCCCCTTAACTCACTCGCACAGCAGTAGCTTCTGCCGGCTGCCTCTAGTCGTTTCTCAACACCTTAGTAACCAGGCTTTTTAAAAGCAAATAGCCATCTTGTCTAAAACCAACATTTTAGTAGTTTTTGCATTTAAAATCTAAACTTTTTTCCTGTACGGCTCAGCAGCTGCTTTTCTTTCTAAGCAAACTTGAGTCAGCTTCCTCTCATTTACTGCCTTCACTTACAGTAATCCTTTGCACTTCTCACGCTCTTTCACAACCCAGTGCTGCAAACTTGACCCACTGTTCTAATCAGCCTTTAGATCTAACTTTGAAACTCATCCTCCTAGAAAATACTTTCCTAATCACCCTATTGAAATAGGCATCCCTTTCTATTTTCTGTCTCAGTCTTTTTATGTGTTTCCTTTGTTATAGTTTGTAAATTGTTTATCAACTTCTCCATTTACTTTTGGTCCAGGTTTTCTTTTCTCTCCTCTAGATTTAAGCCATGCTATCAAATGGCGAACAATGACTGGCATATTAGAGCCTTTGGTAACTATTTGTCAAATTAAATGCTGAATGATCTAAAATGATATCTTACTGTTTAGCTGGATGGTCTAATCTGTTAGTGAGCTAAATATGTCTTTTAAGATACTCTCAATAGGATTATCTTTTATTCATAGGTAGTGGTTTTGCCGTATTATCTCAGGTATTACTAAAGTTACATGTCATCTATAGGATTTTCTTTTTCCCTTTAAGTTGCTAATGTTTTAAGCTTTGAATATTTCATTTAATTTAAAAATCTTGAGTGATAGTAAAACAAATATCCCTGACTTTACCAAAAAAGAAAAAAAAAAAAGAATCTTGAGATTCAGAGAAATTGACTTATTCAAGGTCATAGAGCAAAGGCATTTCAAAGGCGAAACAATATCCTGATTTCTAGCTTAAGAACTCACTGTTATTTCTACCGCTCTGGTTTTGATAGCATGTTCCAGGATATTACACTGCATTCAGAGAACAAATCTAATTTTCTCAGTAAGTTACAACTTTATTGCTTTTAAATTTTACTTTTAAAAATCAGAAGTTTTTGCTGATAATTATAATGACCTTTACAGCAGCTCCAGAGTTTTGGCTTCATTTGTTTGGTCATATGATAGGACTTTTTCATCCTGTCATTTTCTTCTGCCAGAGGTGCTGCAGAGAATAGTTCTGACAGAAAAGACCTTTAACAGTTGTGTTCATCTCAGATACCAAGAGCAGCCAGCAGTAAATTCTCTGAGTACTTGTTTTTGTTGCACTTCAGCATTATTGGGTAATATACTACTTTTCAAGGTTGTGAAAGCCTTGAAAGCATTTTAAAATTAGTATTCAAAGTCAAGAGATCTGTGTGAGGAGTTGGTGTTGCTTGACAAGTTTTTTTGTTGTTTGGGTGGAGGGGAGTTGGTAATTTGTTTGTTTGGTTTGGCTTTTTTTGGCCACACCATGTAGCTTGTGGGATCTTCGTTCCCCAACCAGGGATTGAACTGGGCTCTTGGCAGTGAAAACATGCAGTCCTAACCCCTGGCTTGCCAGAAATTTCCTGACTAGTTTTTTGCTCTATTTTCTCTCCAACTATGCTGGTAGTTTGGAGAGAAACTACTCTCAGATCATCTCAGAAACTACTTTCTCAGATCCATCTGAGAAAGAACTACATGGATATGTGTCCACTCTATCACCTGTAATCCTTATCTCAGTACCCATCTGATATAAAACCTTAAAAACCAGTTCTGTATTTAGTGTTTCAAAAATTATCTCTAGCATAACTCGGCCATGTGATTGGTATTGAGTATCATCTATAAAAGTACCCCTGAGCATCCTTGATGTTCTAGAGTCAACAAAGAGATGTTCTAGAATTCCTGAAGAGGGTGGCTAGCTGTTTAGAAGGCACAAGGATCTTTGTGTGCTCCTGTATTCAACTCTGCAACCCCATGGACTGTAGCCTGCCAGGCTCCTCTGTCCATGGGATTCTGCCAGCAAGAATGCTGGAGTGGGTTGCCATGCTCTTCCAGGGGATCTTCCCGACCCAGGACAGAGCCACATCTCTTGCATTTCCTGCACTGGTAGGCACATTCTTCTGCAACACCTGGGAAGCCTGTGCAAGAATCTTTATCATAAAGGAAATATCTCAAGATATATAGCAAGATTTTTGCAAATTTTATTTTTAGGCCATATTTATAAGATTATTCTTCTGGCTTTTAAAAGTTTAAAATTGAGGTTGAATTTAAAAGCAAGTTGATAAATTACTGAGTGAAGCTGTGTACTGTAATGTTTAGCTTATGTAATTTATAGTGCACAGCATTTGACAAAAAGAAGCACACAGTTTGTGTTTTTAAATAAATGACAAGAAATTGTTCTACCTTGAATGTGTATCAGAAGTCTTCCTAACTAAAACTAAGAAACTGACCGAGACTAAGTCTTGTCCACTGAATGAGAGAATGCACGTGACTGGCACATAGCAAATGTTGTTGTTGTTCAGTCTTTCAGTCGTGTCCAATTCTTTGCGACCTATGGACTGCAGCCCGCCAGGCTTCCCTATCCTTCACCATCTCCAGGAATTTGATCAAACCCATGTCCATCGAGTCGGCGATGCCATCCAGCCATCTCATCCCCTGTCGTCCACTTCTCCTGCCTTCAATCTTTCCCAGCATGAGGGTCTTTTCCAGGGAGTCAGTTCTTCACATCAGGTGGCCAAAGAATTGGAGCTAAAATTTAGCTTCAGCATCAGTCCTTCCAATGAATAGTCAGGATTTATTTCCTTCAGAATTGATTGGTTTGATCTCCTTGCAGTCCAGGGGACTCTCCAGAGTCTTCTCCAACACCGCAGTTCAAAAGTATCAGTTCTTCTACCCTCAGCCTTCATGTTCCAACTCTCACATCCGTACATGACTACTGAAAAAACCATAGCTTTGACTATACAGACCTTTGTCAGCAAAGTAATGTCTCTGCTTTTTAATATGCTGTCTAGGTTTGTCATAGCTTTTCTTCCAAGGAGCAGATGTCTTTAAATTTCATGGCTGCAATCACCATCTGCAGTGATTTTGGAGCCCCCCAAAATAAAGTCTGTCACTGTTTCCATTGTTTCCCCATCTATTTGCCATGAAGTGATGAGACATGGCAAATACTTGGAAGTTTCTAGGTCTGTCAGCTAAAGATGTTATCTGTTGAATTTCTATGATGTCTTGCTGGTTTTTTTTTTAATCATGGACATACTTGTGCTTCCCAGTATGCAAAGTAGAATTTCTTGCTAAGCAAATTGAGACTGCAGCGAAGTAGTAACTTGTCCAGGTTGATAGACATTGGGGATTCAACTATGATCTCAGCTTGCCTTCAAAACACACACTGTTCTCCTTTTAGAGGCCAGGGATGGGCAGGTGGGGAGCCAGGGCAGAGTATACCTTTTGTCTGGCGTTTTTTCTGAGCTATACCTGTCTTCCTTTGCTGGGGTCTAAGCTTTGTGAGGACAGGGATTGTGCCTCACTTGTCTTGTTTCAAGGCTTTAAGAGCCCTGCTTATTTCTCTGCTGGGTTCATTAATGGATATTGAGTGAATGAACTCGAGTGAATATTGTGTAATCTTTTTTAGAATACAGACTATAAGCAGCTTTTTAAGAAAAAAGATAGTATGACATGTTTCTCAAGCAAGCCTGGACTATTTCTAGCCTGTGAGAGGCTATATTTACTCATCATTTGTATTCTGTTAACTTCCCAAAAGAATTTTTGTCTGCATCATAGGGCCCATTGGATACATGTACAGTTTTTTAAGGCTCTTGACCACCAGGACTTAACATTCATTTTGCTAATAAAAAAATGACTTGAATGCTGGAACATAGGATGAGGATATGGGCCTTCATAGTTTTGGAGAGGAAAGGATATTGAAGGAAAGAAACTGTTTCTTGAACATGTAAAGTATGCTTTCGCATGTTCTTTCATTTACTTTAGCAAGAAACCTATACAAGACAAATTACATATTTTCTTCATATTTACAGGTGATGAAGTTGAGGATTAAGTCAAGGAAAATGTTTAAAATCACAGTGATTAAATATAAAAGTTGGACTTTAATCCCAGGTTGTCTACTCCAAACCCCATAGACTTTTCATATTTCACTTTTTTTCGGTAGTTAGTAGACTACCCTTTTAGTTTGGAAACTTAAGAAGTTTCCAAGTAATTTGAAGTCATGAGTTTTACATTTTGTGACTAAAAATAAAAATTTACATAATTAAGTGAAAATCAGTTCAGTTCACTTGCTCAGTCCTGTCCAACTCTTTGCAACCCCATGAATCGCAGCACACCAGGCCTCCTTGTCCATCACCAACTCCCAGAGTTCACTCAAACACACGCCCATCGAGTCAGTGATGCCATCCAGCCATCTCATCCTCGGTCATCCCCTTCTCCTCCTGCCCCCAATCCCTCCCAGCATCAGAGTCTTTTCCAGTGAGTTAACTCTTCACATGAGATGGCCAAAGTATTGGAGTTTCAGCTTCAGCATCAGTCCTTCCAAAGAACACCCAGGACTGATCTCCTTTAGAATGGACTGGTTGAATCTCCTTGCAGTCAAGGGACTCAAGAGTCTCCTCCAACACCACAGTTCAAAAGCATCAATTCTTTGGTGCTCAGCTTTCTTCACAGTCCAACTCTCACATCCATACATGACCACAGGAAAAACCATAGGCTCGACTAGACGGACCTCTGTTGGCAAAGTAATGTCTCTGCTTTTGAATATACTATCTAGGTTGGTCATAACTTTCCTTCCAAGGAGTAATAGGAGTGTCAAATGTTAAACCTTATATATGCTTATTGTAGCTTTAGATTCTTTTTAAAAAATATTTATGTATTTATTCAGCTGCATCAGGTCTTTGCTGGGCCATGTGGGGTCTTATGTTGCTGAGCGTGGACTGTCTAGTGTGGCGCAAGCGCTCCAGTGACAGCACAAGGGCTCAGTTGTTTGGTGGCCCATTGGAGCTTAGTTTCCTGACCAGGGATTGAAACCAAGTCCCCTGCATTACAAGACAGATTCTTAACCATTGCACCACCAGGGAAGTCCCAGCTATGGGTTCTTTTGAAATTTAGAATCGGTTTAACAAATATGTAAAGGTCACTGAAATGGAGTAGAAGTCTCTTATTAAGCATACCTTCTTCTTCTGAACTTTATGACTCCCAGAGGGAAGATTTCTTTCATATCTCCATGTCCCTGAGGCCCCTAGCGCAGTGCCTTATACTAAAAAGTACTTAGTGTGAAAGAATTGTGTAAAATTAATAAATTGGAAACTAATGTGAAGAACTTTATTTCCTTGAAATAATTGTTATTAAATAAGACCCTTCTCCCCTGCTCTGTGGCCCCCTCCTCCCTTTTATTTTCCTGATTGTCAGCTGGGTATTTTCATTCTGCATTATCACCCTCCCAAGACACACACACACACACCCCACACACACACGTTCTTTTGCTAATGTATTTTTAAGAAAGATCTGGGCTGGGATTTGAGGAATGTATTAATATTAAGGCTGACATGGCATAGTCTACAAGTTTATCCACATAAGAAATTTTATTTTTCTGTTACTGGTTGATTTTCACCAAATTGAAGGATATTTTGGAGTGGTCTAATTTAAAGTATAGGTTGGATGCTATATATAAAATTAACTTGGATTGGCCCTAGAGGGAAACACCTCAAAATTTTCCAGGAAATTTTAAACTGGGGCACAGAGAGAAGCTCATGTAATTCTAATCTGTAGAAGCAACATTGCTTATATTAAGGCTCCATGACTAGAGAAAATACTTTCATGTAAAACTGAGCATGGAAGTAATACTGGATTTGAAGTGTTAGTTTGTGATAGTTCTTTTCATGTGAGCAAATCTACATAATACATTTTTATTTGTTGTTGTTGTTTAGTTGCTAAGTCGTGTCCATCTCTTTTGTGACCCCATGGACTGTAGCCCACCAGGCTCCTCTGTCCATGGAATTTCCCAAGCAAGAAGACTGGAGTGGATTGCCATTTCCTTCTCCAAGGAATCTTCCTGACCCAGGATCAAACCTGTCTTCTGCACTGGCAGGTGGATTCTTTATCACTGAGCCACTAGGGAAGCCTTCATGCTTCTATTTAGGGGTTTACTAATTTAAATGTGGTTAATGCTTTTCTGGATTACTGTGATGGTGTGGTCAGCCATCCAGAGCCAGATATTCTGGAGAGCTAAGTCAAGTGGGCAGTAAGCACTGCTGTTAATAAAGCTAGTGGATGTGACAGAATTCCAGTAGAACCCTAAAGGATGATGCCATCAAGGTGTTGCCTTCAACGTCAACCGATCTGGAAGACCCAGCAGTGGCCACAGGACCAGAAAAAGTCAATCCTCATCCCGATTCCAAAGAAGCGTAGTGCTAAAGAATGTGCTGAGCCATCAGACAATTACACTCATATCCCATACTAGTAAGGTCATGCTTAAAATCTTGCATACTAGGCTCAGCATTATGCCATCCAAGAACTTCCAGGTGTCCAAGCTCGGTTTAGAAAAGAAAGACGAACCAGTGATCCAATTGCCAACATTCGCTGGATTATACAGAAAACAAAGGAATTCCAGGAAAACATCTACCTCTTCCAGAAAAACATGACTACGCCAAAGCCTTTGACTGTGTGGATCATAATAAACTGTGAAAAGCTCTTAAAGAGATGGGAATACCAGACCACCTTACTTGTCTCCTGAGAAACCTATATGTGGGCCAAGAAGCAACGGTTAGAACCCTGTATGGAACAACTGACTGGTTCAAGATTGAGAAAGGAGTGCCACCCAGCAGTCTGCTGTTGCCCTGTTTGTTTAACCTATACGCTGAGCACATCATGAGAAAATGCCCGGCTGGATGAGTTACAAGCTGGAATCAAGACAGGCAGGAGAAACGTCAACAACCTCAGATATGCGATGATACAGCTCTGATGGCAGCAAGCAAAGAGGAACTAAAGAGCCTCTTGATGCGGTTGAATGAGGTGAGTGAAAAAGCTGGCTTAAAACTAATTCAAAAAAACTAAAATCATGGCATCTGACCTTAACTGTGTGGATCACAATAAACTATGGAAAATTCTGAAAGAGATGGGAATACCAGACCACCTGACCTGCCTCTTGAGAAACCTGTATGCAGGTCAGGAAGCAACAGTTAGAACTGGACATGGAACAACAGACTGGTTCCAAATAGGAAAAGGAGTACGTCAAGGCTATATATTGTCACCCTGGTTATTTAACTTCTATGCAGAGGACATCATGAGAAACGCTGGGCTGGAAGAAGCACAAGCTGGAATCAAGATTG
>SJXQ01009901.1:0-11345 GCA_006408695.1 Aepyceros melampus
CAGGTTATTAACTTGTCTTACATGTTTGTGTAGGAGGGATGGGAGAACAGGGAGCAAGATGAGAGCAGAGTCAGAGATAAAACAGGAAAAATGTTCTGATCTTTTTATCTTACTTTAATGAATGAAAAAAATGCAATTTTTGATTAGTTACATAGACTCCTGTCCCCTTATTTGCTAATTAGTATCTTAGAAATTATTTTTGAAGGCAGACCTCTATTAAATTAAAATTTTCTCTGTATTAGGAATACTAAATATCAATGTAAATTTGTTATTCATATTTGTCTTTATGCAAGGCATGTTTTCCCTCAATTCTGCCATAGACAAAATTATCTTATTTTAAAATGGATTCAGAGGAATCTAGCAATCTTCTTTGTGTCAGTTTGGTTTCATCATTTACAGAACTTTGGCACTTAGTAAATGCTAATTTCTCAACCTTTCAAAAACAAAAATAGATAAGGACTAGAATTAAAGTGCTTCCACAAAGTTTATTTTACTGTACTCCTATGTAGAAAAAATTATTTTCACACTGTATTTAGTCCCAATGTGAACTAGAATTAAGTATTTTAAAGCCCATAAAATAAGACTTTACTTTAGTGAATGTGGCATAAATCTGAAAATTGTCTAACCTCTTATTTCCAGGCCCGCATCTAGACTAAATTTCTCAAACTCCTTTATAGTCAGCTGCGTTCAGGCCAACTATACCACGAAGCAATAGCTAACAAAATGTGAGAACAAATAATGTATATCACTGCCTAACTTAAAATCCATTAAAATCTCCTTCATCTATGCTGTATGACCTTGATCTTCTAGCTAGCTTGATGAAGATGAACAGAGTAATTTCAGAAGCTACATGCTGATGAACAGATCCATAGGAGGGCAGACCCTGGATCCTTAAATTACTGCATGGACTTTCCACAAATTAGAAATAAACGTTTCCCTCAGTTTATTGGGAAATAATAGACAAATAGCAACTGTATTTATTTAGCATATACAACATGATGATATGTTATACATCGTGGAATGATTGCCAAGATGAAGATAATTAACGTATTCATCACCACATAGAGAAATGGGAAAATGTCTATTTAAGTCCTTTGCCCATTGTTAACTGAATTTTTTTCCCGCAATTGATTAGTAATGTAAATAAAGGATTAGTTTTTCTACTGTCAAGATCAATGTCAAGGGGTTTTGTCTATTTTATCTTTAAAATTACAAATCCTAATTTCATTGATTTTTTAATTTTTTTATTATTTTATTTATGTTTTTAATGTTTATTTTTACTTTATTTTACTTTACAATACTGTATTGGTTTTGCCATACATTGACATGAATCTGTCTCGGGTGTACATGAGTTCCCAATCCTGAACCACCCCCTGCCACCTCCCACTCCATATCAACTCTCTGGATCATCCCCGTGCACCAGTCCCAAGTACCCTGTATCCTGTATCAAACATAGACTGGCGATTCATTTCTTACATGATAGTATACATGTTTCAGTGCCATTCGTCCAAATCCTCCCACTCTCTCCCTCTCCCTCAGAGTCCAAAAGTCCGTTCTATACATCTGTGTCTCTTTTGCTGTCTCATATACAGGGTTATCATTACCAACTTTCTAAATTCCATATATATGTGTTAGTATACTGTATTGGTGTTTTTCTTTCTGGCTTACTTCACTCTGTATAATCAGCTCCAGTTTCATCCATCTCATAAGAACTGATTCAAATGTATTCTTTTTAATGGCTAATACTCCAATGTGTATATGTATTACAGCTTTCTTATCCATTCATCTGCTGGTGGACATCTAGGTTGTTTCCATGTCCTGACTATTAAAAACAGTGCTGCAATGAACATTGGGGTACATGTGTCTCTTTCCATTCTGGTTTCCTTGGTGTGTGTGCCCAGCAGTGGGATTGCTGGGTCATCTGGTATTTGTATTTGCAATTATTTAAGGAATCTCCACACTGTTTCCAGCGTCATCCACCTCATTAGAACTGATTCAAATGTATTCTTTTGAATGGCAAAAGAATGGCAAAGCTGTATATGTACCACAGCTTTCTTATCCATTCATCTGCTGATGGGCATCTAGGTTGCTTCCATGTCCTGGCTATTTAAACAGTGCTGCGATGAACATTGGGGTACATGTGTCTCTTTTGATTCTGGTTTCCTCGGTGTGTATGCCCAGCAGTGGGACTGCTGGTTCGTATGGCAGTTCTATTTGCAGTTTTTTAAAGGAATCTCCATACTGTTCTCCATAGTGGCTGAACCAGTTTGCATTCCCACCAACAGTGTAAGAGGGTTCCCTTTTCTCCACACCCTCTCCAGTGTTTATTGCTTGTAGACTTCTGGATAGCAGCCATCCTGACTGGCATGAAATGGTATCTCATTGTGGTTTTGATTTGCATTTGTCTGATGATGAGTGATGTTGAGCATCTTTTCATGTGTTTGTTAGCCATCTGTATGTCTTCTTTGGAGAAATGTCTGTTTAGTTCTTTGGCCCATTTTTTGATTGGGTCATTTATTTTTCTGGAATTGAGCTGCAGGAGTTGCTTGTATATTTTTGAGATTAGTTGTTTGTCAGTTGCTTCATTTGCTATTATTTTCTCCCATTCAGAAGGCTGTCTTTTCACCTTGCTTATAGTTTCCTTTGTTGTGCAGAAGCTTTTAATTTTAATTAGATCCCATTTGTTTATTTTTGCTTTTATTTCCAGTATTCTGGGAGGTGGATCATAGAGGATCCTGCTGTGATTTATGTCAGAGAGTGTTTTGCCTATGTTCTCCTCTAGGAGTTTTATAGTTTCTGGTCTTACGTTTAGATCTTTAATCCATTTTGAGTTTATTTTTGTGTATGGTGTTAGAAAGTGTTCTGCTGCTGCTGCTGCTGCTGCTGCTGCTAGGTCACTTCAGTCGTGTCCAACTCTGTGCTACCCCAGAGATGGCAGCCCACCAGGCTCCCCCACCCCTGGTTTTCTCCAGGCAAGAACACTGGAGTGGGCTGCCATTTCCTTCTCCAATGTATGCAAGTGAAAAATGAAAGTGAAGTCGCTCAGTCGTGTCCGACTCCTAGCGACCCCATGGACTGCAACCCACCAGGCTCCTCCGCCCATGGGATTCTCCAGGCAAGAGTACTGGAGGGGTTGCCATTGCCTTCTCCGAGAAAATGTTCTAGTTTCATTCTTTTACAAGTGGTTGACCAGTTTTCCCAGCACCACTTGTTAAAAAGATTGTCTTTAATCCACTGTATATTCTTGCCTCCTTTGTCGAAGATAAGCTGTCCATAGGTGTGTGGATTTATCTCTGGGCTTTCTATTTTGTTCCATTGATCTATATTTCTGTCTTTGTGCCAGTACCATACTGTCTTGATGACTGTGGCTTTGTAGTAGAGCCTGAAGTCAGGCAGGTTGATTCCTCCAGTTCCATTCTTCTTTCTCAAGATTGCTTTGGCTATTTGAGGTTTTCTGTATTTCCATACAAATTGTGAAATTATTTTTTCTAGCTCTGTGGAAAATACCCTTGGTAGCTTCATGGGGGTTGCATTGAATCTATAGATTGCTTTGAGTAGTATAGTCATTTTCACTATATTGATTCTTCTGATCCATGAACACAGTGTATTTCTCCATCTATTAGTGTCCTCTTTGATTTCTTTCACCAGTGTTTTATAGTTTTCTGTGTTTTATAGTTTTCTATATATAGGTCTTTTTTTTCTTTAGGTAGATATATTCCTAAGTATTTTATTCTTTTCGTTGCAATGGTGAATGGAATTGCTTCCTTAATTTCTTTTTCTACTTTCTCATTATTAGTGTATAAGAATGCAAGGGATTTCTGTGTGTTGATTTTATATCCTGCAACTTTACTATATTCATTGATTAGCTCTAGTAATTTCCTGGTGGAGTCTTTAGGGTTTTCTATGTAGAGGATCATGTCATCTGCAAACAGTGAGAGTTTTACTTCCTCTTTTCCAACTTGGATTCCTTTTGTTCCTTTTTCTGCTCTGACTGCTATGGCCAAAACTTCCAGAACTATGTTGAATAGTAGTGGTGAAAGTGGGCACCCTTATCATGTTCCTGACTTTAGGGAAAATGCTTTCAATTTTTCACCATTGAAGATAATGTTTGCTGTGGGTTTGTCATATATAGCTTTTATTATGTTGAAGTATTCCTCCTTTTCTAGTTACTTTAGATGTAGAGTTAAGTTATTTATTTGACTTTTTTCTTGTTTCTTAAGGTATGCCTGTATTGCTATGAACCTTCCCCTTAGCAATGCTTTTACAATGTCCCACAGGTTTTGGGTTGTTTTCATTTTCATTCGTTTCTATGCATATTTTGATTTCTTTTCTGATTTCTTCTGTGATTTGTTGGTTATTCAGCAGCATGTTGTTCAGCCTCCATATGTTGGATTTTTTAATAGTTTTTCTCCTGTAATTGAGATCTAATCTTACTGCATTGTGGTCAGAAAACATGCTTGGAATGATTTCAATTTTTTTGAATTTACCAAGGCTAGATTTATGGCCCAGGATGTGCTCTATCCTGGAAACTGTTCCGTGAGCACTTGAGAAAAAGGTGAAATTCATTGTTTGGTGGTGAAACGTCCTGTAGATATCAATTAGGTCTAACTGGTCTATTGTATCATTTAAAGTTTGTGTTTCCTTGTTAATTTTCTGTTTAGTTGATCTATCCATAGGTGTGAGTGGGGTCTTAAAGTCTCCTAATCTTACTGCATTGTGGTCAGAAAACATGCTTGGAATGATTTCAATTTTTTTGAATTTACCAAGGCTAGATTTATGGCCCAGGATGTGCTCTATCCTGGAAACTGTTCCGTGAGCACTTGAGAAAAAGGTGAAATTCATTGTTTGGTGGTGAAACGTCCTGTAGATATCAATTAGGTCTAACTGGTCTATTGTATCATTTAAAGTTTGTGTTTCCTTGTTAATTTTCTGTTTAGTTGATCTATCCATAGGTGTGAGTGGGGTCTTAAAGTCTCCCACTGTTAGTGTTATTGTTAATTTCCCCTTTCATACTTGTTAGCATTTGTCTTACATATTGTGGTGCTCCTATGTTGGGTGTATATATATTTATAATTGTTATATCTTCTTCTTGGATTTATCCTTTGATCATTATGTAGTGTCCTTCTTTGTCTCTCTTCACAGCCTTTGTTTTAAAGTCTATTTTTCTGATACGAGTATTCTACTCCTGCTTTCTTTTGGTCTCAGTTTGCATGGAATATCTTTTTCCAGCCCTTCACTTTCAGTCTGTATGTGTCCTTTGTTTTGAGGTGGGTCTCTTGTAGACAACATATATAGGGGTCTTGTTTTTGTATCCATTCAGCCAGTCTTTGTCTTTTGGTTGGGGCATTCAACCCATTTACATTTAAGGTAATTATTGATAAGTATGATCCCATTGCCATTTACTATATTGTTTTGGGTTAGAGTTTATATACCCTTTTTGTGTTTCATGTCTAGAGAAGATCCTTTAGCATTTGTTGGAGAGTTGGTTTAGTGGTGCTGAATTATTTGCTTGTCTGTAAAGCTTTTGATTTCTCCTTCATACTTGAATAAGATCCTTGCTGGGTACAGTAATCTGGGCTGTAGGTCATTTTCTTTCATCACTTTAAGTATGTCCTGCCATTCCCTCCTGGCCTGAAGAGTTTATATTGAAAGAACAGCTGTTATCTTTATGCAAATCCCCTTGTGTGTTATTTGTTGTTTTTCCCTTCCTGTTTTTAATATTTGCTCTTTGTGTTTGATTTTTGTTAATTTGATTAATATGTGTCTTGGGGTGTTTCACCTTGGGTTTATCCTGTTTGGCACTCTCTGGGTTTCCTGGACTTGGGTGATTGTTTCTTTCCCCATTTTAAGGTAGTTTTCAACTATTATCTCCTCAAGTATTTTCTCATGGTCTTTTTGTCTTCTTCTAGGACTCCTATGATTCGAATGTTTGGGCATTTAACATTGTCCCAAGAGGTCTCTGAGATTGTCCTCATTTCTTTTACTTCGTTTTTCTTTTTTCCTCTCTGATTCATTTATTTCTACCATTCTATCTTCTACCTCACTAATCCTATCCTAATCTACTGTTGGTTCCCTCCAGAGTGTTTTTGATCTCATTTATTGCATTATTCATTATACATTGACTCTTTTTTTGTTTCTTCTAGGTCCTTGTTAAACCTTTCTGGCGTCTTCTCAATCCTTGTCTCCGGCTATTTATCTGTGATTCCATTTTGTTTTCAAGATTTTTGATCATTTTCACTATCATTATTTGGAATTCATTATCAGGTAGCTTCCCTATTTCTTCCTCTTTGATTTGGTGGGCATTTATCGTGTTCCCCTACCTGCTGGGTATTCCTCTGTCTCTTCATCTTGTTTATATTTCTGTGTTTGGGGTGGCCTTTCTGTATTCTGGCAGTTTGTGGAGTTCTCTTTATTGTGGAGTTTCCTTGCTATGGGTGGGGTTGTACGAGTGGCTTGTCAAGGTTTTCTGGTTAGGGAAGCTTGTGTTGGTGTTCTGGTGGGTGGAGCTGGATTTCCTCTCTCTCGAGTGCAATGAAGTGTCCAGTAATGAGTTATGAGATGTCAGTGGGTTTGGAGTGACTTTGGGCAGCCTGTATATTGAAGCTCAGGCTATGTTCCTGTGTTGCTGGAGATTTTGCATGGTATGTCTTGCTCTAGAGCTTGTGGCCCTTGGGTGGTGCTTGGTTTCACTCTAGGTATGGAGACGTTTGATGAGCTCCTGTTGATTAATGTTCCCTGGAGTCAGGAGTTCTCTGGTGTTCTTAGGATTTGGACTTAAGCCCCCTGCTTCTGGTTTTCAGTCTTATTTTTACAGTAGCCTCAAGACTTCTCCATCTATACAGCACCATTGATAAAACATCTCCTTTTGAAGACAATAGGCTGCTTTTCTGGGTGCCTGATATCATCTGCTGGCATTCAGAAGTTGTTTTCTGGGATTTACTCAGTGTTCAAATGTTCTTTTGATGAATTTGTGGAGGAGAAAGTGGTCTCCCTGTCTGATTCCTCCGCTATCTTAGGACCGCCCCCTCCAACTTAGGAACTGAACCTGGGTCTCCAGTTTGGCAGGCAGATTCTTTACCACTGTACTACCCAGGAAGCCCATAACTTAAAATGCTAGTTGTTAAAACAATTGAAATTAGGATGGATGCAGATGGATAGGGTCAGAACAAAGTTGCAATGCACGTATTAAAAATAAATTAGATCATGATGGGGAAATAAATCTATTAATTATAATAAAAAGTTAACTGATATATATTAGCAACTTGGTTTTCTAATTTGGTGTACATGTGGTGTAAATATGTATTCTTCTATGTATGTATCTACATGAAGTAATCTATTATGAAGTACTATGAGTTATTGGAATTGAATAATATAATGTATTTCTTATAGTTTGCTTTTTCTAACCTTTTAAAATAGTTCCAAATTATAGAAAATTTATAAGAAAAATTTGAATAGCTTACATTGCTACAATATCACACTCAGTAAATTTAGCATTGATATAACAGTTTTATCAAATCAACAATTTATATTACACTTTGGACAATTTTCTCACACTGTTTATATAGTCTTCTTCCTTTCAGTACAAGACCAAGACTAGTCTAGGCTCATACATTTCAGAAAGTTGTCACATCACTGCATTCTATCAGATGAAATATTTCACTAGTCTCTGAGATTGATATTTTGAAGGCTATAGCAAAGTTATTTCATAGAATATTCCGAATATTTATTTGCCTGAGGTTATTTCACATATTCAGGTAATGCCTTCCTGGCCAGAATGCTAAGAAAGTGATGTTGTGTTCTTTTTAGAGTGTCATATCTAGAATCACATGATGTCCACTAATCCCCCCTTGGTGATGTTAATTTCAATCACTGGTCAATTTGTTGTCTGGTTTTTCCACTATATTCTTACTAACTTCCTCCTTGAAACTATTAAACAATCCAAGGGGTTGAAACCATTCTGCTGTTCAACAAACCCATCAAACTCATTCCCTAACCCCTGCTTTCATATCCATCTATTGATTATTTTCTTGCACTTAAAATCACTGCTGATGGTAACTGTAGCCATGAAATTAAAAGATGCTTGGAGATATCCCACGTTGAAGGTCAAGAAAGGTGGTGGCAAGGAGATACCCCCTGTCCAAGGTAAGAAGCAGCAGCTGCGCTTTGCTGGAGCAGCCATGAAGAGATACCCCATACCCAAGGTAAGAGAAACCCAAGTAAGATGGTAGGTTTGCAAGAGGGCATCAGAGTGCAGACACACTGAAACCATACTCACAGAAAACTAGTCAATCTAATCACACTAGGACCACAGCCTTGTCTAACTCAATGAAACCAAGCCATGCCCATGGGGCAACCCAAGATGGGCGGGTCATGGTGAAGAGTTCTGACAGAATGTGGTCCACTGGAGAAGGGAATGGCAAACCACCTCAGTATTCTTGCCTTGGGAATGCCATGAACAGTATGAAAAGGCAAAATGATAGGATACCAAAAGAGGAACTCCCCAGGTCATTAGGTGCCCAATATGCTACTGGAGATCAGTGGAGAAATAACTCCAGAAAGAATGAAGGGATGGAGCCAAAGCAAAAACAATACCCAGTTATGGATGTGACTGGTGATAGAAGCAAGATCCGATGCTGTAAAGAGCAATATTGCATAGGAACCTGGAATGTCAGGTCCATGAATCAAGGCAAATTGGAAGTGGTCAAACAGGAGATGGCAAGAGTGAACGTCGACAGTCTAGGAATCAGCGAATTAAAATGCACTGGAATGGGTGAATTTAACTCAGATGACTATTATATCTACTACTGTGGGCAGGAATCCCTCAGAAGAAATGGAGTAGCCATCATGGTCAACAAAAGAGTCCAAAATGCAGTACTTGGATGCAATCTCAAAAACGACAGAATGCTCTCTGTTCATCTCTAAGGCAAACCATTCAATATCACAGTTATCCAAGTCTATGTCCCAACCAGTAACACTGAAGAAGCTGAAGTTGAACGGTTTTATGAAGACCGACAAGATCTTTTAGAAGTAACACTCAAAAAAGATGTCCTTTTCATTATAGGGGACTGGAATGCAAAAGTAGGAAGTCAAGAAACACCTGGAGTAACGGGTAAATTTGGCCTTGGAATGCAGAATGAAGCAGGGCAAAGACTAATAGAGTTTTGCCAAGAAAATGCACTGGTCATAGCAAACACCCTCTTCCAACAACACAAGAGAAGACTCTACACATGGACATCACCAGATGGTCAACACTGGATGATTTAGTATAGGTTTAATTCTTATGGGGCCTATGGCCCTAGTCCCTTCTGAAATGACTAGGCACAGATATCTAACAGACTGTTGACAAAGCTGAGCGTTTTCTCTTGATGCCTTGTAACCGCAGCCTGCCAGAAAGTTTAAGAAATCTTCTGAGGCTTCTGAGCAAGATTCGTCTGTCTCAGCACAGAGCTATATATCATCTACATATTATAGTACAACTGCTTCAGAGCTATTAAAGTTTTGTAGATCCCGTGACTAACTTTGCCCAAATAGGCAAAGTGGCCTGGGCAGTGGACCCCAGATAGTCCACTACGGAAGCAGATCAGGAAGAAAGAGGGGCAGGGGCTTCAGTAAGCACAGAGTAAGTTGCCCCAATATCTGAAAGGAAATCGGTGGATTGGCTCCCCACAATTATTACTACCTGCGGTTCCTCAGGTGTAATTAGGATGGGAGCTTGTGTGGGGACCCCTGTGGAGAAGGCAATGGCACCCCACTCCAGTACTCTTGCCTGGAAAATCCCATGGACAGAGGGGCCTGGTGGGCTGCAGTTCATGGGGTTGCTGAGGGTCAGGCACGACTGAGCAACTTCACTTTCACTTTTCACTTTCATGCATTGGAGAAGGAAATGGCAACCCACTCCAGTGTTCTTGCCTGGAGAATCCTAGGGACGGGGGAGCCTGGTGGGCTGCCGTCTATGGGGTCGCACAGAGTTGGACACGACTGAAGTGACTTAGCAGTTGTGTGGGGTCCCCCAGGCACCTTCAGTCCTGATTGTCTTGAGAGTCCGACCCCTGAAACCTAAACCTCTCGGGGCACTGGTGGGCTGCAGTTCATGGGGTTGCTGAGGGTCAGGCACGACTGAGCAACTTCACTTTCACTTTTCACTTTCATGCATTGGAGAAGGAAATGGCAACCCACTCCAGTGTTCTTGCCTGGAGAATCCTAGGGACGGGGGAGCCTGGTGGGCTGCCGTCTATGGGGTCGCACAGAGTTGGACACGACTGAAGTGACTTAGCAGTTGTGTGGGGTCCCCCAGGCACCTTCAGTCCTGTTGTCTTGAGAGTCCGACCCCTGAAACCTAAACCTCTCGGGGCAGTCTCTCCTCCAGTGTGGTCCCTTGTAGACTGGACATGGAGCCAGGGGCGGCTTAGATGCCTGAGGGCAATCCCGCTTGAGGTGCCCCTCCTTTCCACAGTAATAGCAAACCCATCCCTTTTCACCTGAGTCTCTTTTGGCATTTTTCTCAGGCTGTTTAAGGATGGTTCTGACAGCCATTACAAGGGCTTCCGCCTGTTCCTTTGTCTTTTTCTGCCTTTCTTTTCCTCATATTCCCTACCATAATAGTTTGAGGCGGTTGCAACAAATTATAAAGACTGATTTGGTCCATAGACCTGTTTTAATAGCTTACAGCAGATATATGGAGCCATAAGTGAGTGAGGAATCTGTCTTTTAAGATCACTCTTCCCTCTTTATGTTCGGGATCAATCTCAGTGAATCTGTGAAGGGCTTCTCTCAGTCTATCCAGGAATTTATCAGGAGCTTCCTCTTCCTCCTGTTCTACGTTTGCCACTTTGGCATAGTTTAAAGTCTTAGCACGCACTTGCCTGAGTCCTTCAAGAATACATCTGACAAACTGACTCTGATCCCATCTTCCTTTAGCCATGTCATAGTCCCACTCTGGTTCTACAGTTGCAGCCACATGTTCTGGGAAACAATCTCACTCAGAAGGACAGCGCAGGTAGTGGACACCGGCGGGCCCAAGGCAGAGTCCCCTCTCAGCCAAGGATCCTGACCAGTTTTTGTGAAAACCTTATATACCCTAAGTGTATAAAGTTCCCTGAAAATAGTCTGAACAAAGGAAAAAGATACAATCAAAGTTAACCACACTCATATGCCTTAAGCCTAGATAGTTAACAGTGGACAATTATCAATAGGCCTGTGGTCACACCCCAATAAGCCTAATAGAATGTATGATTCTATTCGGTTACACAGATAATTAGGGTATTCTTTTAGGGGACTGAGAGTCTAGGTAGGAGCCCTGGGGCTCTTCCTTCGGGGGGGGGGGGGGGGGGGGGGGGGGGGTGGAC
>SJXQ01009901.1:11591-112800 GCA_006408695.1 Aepyceros melampus
CTATAGTTGGGACCGCCTGATTCCCTGTGGGAAGGGCGGCTATCTCATTCTCCCTCTTCCCTACTGATTCATTACCAAGCCATTCATCTCCATAAGCAACAGTGTTCCCCCAAACTCGACTTTTTGGGCTGGGAGTCAGCATTTGTCCCAAGATATATATCACATCTTTCCATGTAAGGCCATAAAGCAGAGTAATACCTTTAAAAGCTCTAATATATTTTTCTGGGTCCTCTAAATAGTCTCCCAGATCTTCCTTGATTCTTTCTATTTCATGACAAGAAAAGGGCTTATTAACTCTCATAGACTGATTATTTCTCCTGGTGGGTGCTTCATGAAGAGGCAACAGCTTGTGTGGCTGTTTCTCAGCCTCTCCGGCTGCTCTGCACATACTATCCCAGGGATAGATTGGAGAAACCTGCTTTTCTTTATCTCTTTGTTTGCTGTCCTCCATCTCATCCTGTATTTCACCGTTAGCTTTTGCTGTCTGAGCTTCTCTTACTTCAATTGTCTGAGTTTCTATTGAAACCAGAGTAATCTGAGGTTGTACTGAGACAGGGGTTGCTTGGACCTCTGCTTGGGCTGTTTGACTCTCAGTTTGGGTTTTTACTGAGACCAAAGCAACCCTTCCTGGGGATGGTTCTCTGACTATCAGTTTGCTCAGTTCGGAGCTCCAGGTAAGGGGGCAAAGTAGGAGGACAAAAGGGAGCTAAAGGTTTCACACCCAAATCTATACCCTTAGGACACAAATCTGGGATACCTCACAGAGAGAAAAAGAGCAACACATATGCTACTTCTACTCATTTCCCTTGTTTTCTACAGAACTGGTCTAATTGTAAAACAGTATTATAATTAGGAGACTCTCCAACCGGCCACCGTTCACCATCCTCCAGTGGATACAATGGCCATGCAGTATCACACAGGAAGATCAGGTGTGTCAAAGGAGTGAGGCTGGACTTGTTAGCTCCCATCTGTAAGAGAGAGAAAAAGCGACCAGCGCCACCTTTCTACCGGAGGCATCCCTCCCTGGTCTAGATGGGGATGTAGACAGACTTTACACTGAAGCTTTCCTTGCCTGGTTGGACTTAGTCTGTTCCTTACCGATGCAGGCGCTGTACTCATCCCTGCTGGTTCTACCACTGAGGCGGGGCGGAGATGCACCAGGGGTAGACCTGACGGCATCCCAGACTGATGTCTAGTTCCTCACCATTAAAAACTTGCTTGCCTCTGATGCCACCCAAGGTGCTGTCAGAGTAACCTTCCGGAATGCCTCCCAATCTAAGACTGCTGGGGGAAACATTTGCCACCTGAGTGCCTGTGCACGACCCTGAGTATATTCCTGACCACAGTAGGACCGGTACGAACATAAACTGAGATGTTCCTTCCAAGCGTCACCACACCAGTATAAGGGATAGCAAAAGAGATGGTGAAGGGCTGGCCAGTGAGGAAAAAGTTATTTTTGTCCTCAAGTTATTAGGGCCAGTCCTTCCAGTTCATTCCCACAGATTTCACAGAAAGAATATCTAAAGTGTTGGGACAGAAGCCACTGGAAAGCCTCCTCTGGTCCACTAAGAGCTAGTGTTACCAGAGGAAGAAGCCCATTGCACTTCCAATCTGAATAACCTTTAACCTCAGAGATGCTCCTGGAGCTACAGCTCCATCTAGCTTCTGAACTTTTGACTCATAGCTAGTCACTTCCTGGCTACCAATTCAAGTTTGGGACCTAAGTAACAGTACACAGTAACAGCATAGATCACAAGTCCCTTGAAAGTCTATGATCCGACAGATAGGTGAGTAGTTCTAATTCCCAAGAAGTTATGAAATGGTCAAAGAGACCAGGAAGTTTGAGGGAGAAAGGAAAGTTCAGTCCACATGCTTTGTCCATTTCTGGTTGGTCCCTGAAGGAGACATTAGGTGCCTCATGGCATTGGCAGGTCAGTATAAACCCCCAACAGGTTTCTGCTGTAAGCCGTATGAGGTCACCGCAGAACCGCAGAGCAGGGCTCCTCACTGTCATTCACTCACACAAGCACACTGTAGAGTTAGTAAAGTACAGTAGAAAATGTGTTCACTAGAACAAAGAACTAGAGCTCCAAGCATCCTTACCTTGTCCTGAAGAATCCCGGATGAACCCCTAAGATGAAAGGTTGTTGCTGAACCACAAAAGACCCTGAGATTCTTGGCCTCCAGAGGAGAATTCAATATGGGGCCAGAGATGAGGCTTGATCACTCAGAACTTTTGTGTAATAAAGTTTTATTAAAGTATAAAAGAGATAGAGAAAACTTCTGACATAGACATCAGAAGGGGGCAGAAAGAGTACCTCCTCGCCAGTGTTAGCAATGGAGTTATATACTTTTTAACTAGTTGTTACAGTGAATCAAAAGAATGTCTGGAGATTGTGAAGACCTTACTAGACCCACTCTCATAATTTACATTTTAAGATTACAGGACTAGCCAGAAGGTTTTTTTCCAGAAACTGTCCTCAAGCAGGATACATTATTGTTATATAATACTAAGGAACTCTGGGAGTTGGTGATGGACAGAGAGGCCTGGTGTGCTGCGATTCATGGGGTTGCAAAGAGTCGGACACGACTGAGTGACTGAACTGAACTGAACAGAAGGAATGTAGAGGGAAAAAAGTTTGTCCTTTCCTCCTCCTTGAGAATTCCAGACCCCTCTTTCCTTGGGGACCCCTGGACTTATCAACCTGCCTAGGAATGACTCTCACAAGGAGATCCAACCAGTCAATCCTAAAGGAAATCAGTCCTAAAGGACTGATGGAAGGTCCAATGCTGAAGCTGAAACTTCAATACTTTGGCCACCTGATGCAAAGAACGGACTCATTGGAAAAGACCCTGATGCTGGGAAAGCTTGAAGGCAGGAGGAGAAGGGGATGAGATGGTTGGATGCATCCCTGATGTGATGGACATGAGTTTGAGTAGGCTCTGGGAGTTGGTGATGGACAGGGAAGCCTGGCGTGCTGCAGTCCATGGGGTCGCAAAGAGTTGGACAAGATTGAATGACTGAGCACGTATGCACATTATGCGGTGGTAAGCTTCCTTTTGCTCCTCTAAACTCCTTCTCCATCCTTCTGCACCTTGTGGCCCTCGCTTAAGACCCGACTGCATGACATAGAGCAATTGGGCTTCAGTGTCCTCTGGCTTAGGGGCTGCTTGAAAATGAGAGGGGGAGGAGAGTAAGGTCAGACTATTTATTTCCTCGACTTCCTCTAAAGTCCCTGTACTTTTAAAGACAAATAACTGAATTTTTCTCTCCTTTGGATTCAACCAACTCTACCCTTAGGTGCACTATCCCTTTTGGTTCCTCTGTCCTTCTACTAATGTATGTAACCTCTAGAAAATTAATAATATGAATTTTTCTGTTTTGTATTTACCCTCTGTCACAGATTGAGATCCTAATTGCTAAAAACTATTAGCTACGTTCTTTTTTTCCCCTCTAACACAATGTTAGGTAGATAAGAGAAAGCTTATTTTATAAATAAGGCAAGTGAAGCTTTGTAACTTGTCAAAGATCATGGAGCTAGTGAGTGGCCAAAGGAGAATTCAAGCTCACTGTGTCTAATTCAAAACCTTATTTACTGTGTCTTACCGAACCTTATTCTTTCAAGACAAATTATTTGGCCAAGATTTGTTCATGTAGTACGTGTTGTATTTTTATTTTCTTCAGACTTGTCCTAGAGAACTTCTGATCTCATGTGTCCCATTTAGCACTAGGAAGTTAGCTTTGTCACTGAGCCATTACACGTTTTGGTTTTCTTATCTGTAAAGTTAAAATCATTTGTTCTCTTCCTTCCTCTAGGGAAAAAAAAATATGAAAACTGGTGATCTAGAATTAAGACAATTTACAAATCAGAGTTATCACTTAAGTTCAGTTTCAGTGATAATTCCTTTCCTTATGGTGAAGGAATTCCTCTTAATGATTAAATAAAAATGAAAGGCGATAATTTCTTTTTACTGAAGAAATAAAAAGGAACTTTGATGGATAAGTGAAATTCCCTCTTGCTTACGCAGGCACGAGGGTAGGCTTCCCAGGTGGCTCTAGTGGTAGAAAACCCACCTGCCAATGCAGGAGACATAAGAAAAGTGGGTTCAATCCCTGGATCTGGAAGATCCCCTGGAAGAGGGCCTGGCAACCCACTCCAGTATTGTTGCCTGGAGAATCTCATGGACAGAGGAGCCTGGCGGGCTACAGTCCATAGGGTCACAAAGAGTCAGACACAACTGAAGCAACTTAGCACACAGCAAGTGAAGTCCCTGCCTGGGATGCAAAATTTACAAGGGCACCAAAAATGTTCAATAATCGAGATCAATAATATTTTAAGGCAGTGTTTTTAAAAATCAAGATTAATGCAAAAAATTATGATAAAAATAGCAAAGTTTAAAATAAGGACAGACTTGTTAACAGTGCTAGATGGGACCATATTGGATGCTGAAACAAAGGAAAATATACTGATCTTCCTTTACTTAAAATTTTGATATTTTTGTTTATTATGGGGTTTTTTGCATTGTTGTTCAGTCACTAAGTCATGTCTGAATCTTTACGCCCTCGTGTCTCATTTTTCTTGTCTGTGAAATGGGAATACAGACAGGAATCCTTGTAAAACTGTAATTATTAAATGGGTTGTTGTTTGCAACCCCATGGACTAGAGTGCCAGGCTCCTCTGTCTATGGGATTTCCCAGACAAGAATTCTGGAGTGGTTTGCCAAGCCCTCTTCCAGGGGATCCTTCTAACCCAAGGATCAACCTACATTTCCTGCATTGGCAGGCAGATTACTTACCATTGAACCACCAGGGAAGCCCATTAAATGGATAAGTAGATATAAGCCTGCAATAGTGCCTGGCATAAACTCAGCTGAGATTGATGAATGGTTAATTCACTTCTCCAAATCCAATCCTTGAAGAAATATGTTTCCAAGTCTCGTTCAGATAAGAACTGCCCATTTCCTATACAAAAATAGGTCTCTAAAACCAGATGTCAATTTCTTTTCCATGCCTTTATTTTCTCTTTGTCTTTCTTTCTCTCATAACCTAGGTCCTTAAAAGGGATTGTTTTCTCCTATTCATGTTATTGCCCTTCTTTCACTATCCATCTATTGAAGTTTTACCATTTCTTTCAAGTTTAATTGAAGATATACATCTTCATTGTCATTATACCCTTGGCATCTGTAAATTTTAGGAAACTCTCTTTTCCTAATGATCTTGATATGCTCTCACGTTATAGCAACTACCACGCTCTGAAGCAAGTTTTCTCTCACAAGACTGTAGGCTCACTCAGAGATGAATATCTTATTATTTTATTCTCTGACCTTATGGTAACTAACACATGCTGAAAATGTGTGGCTAAATAATTGATTTTGGATTAAATTACTCTTCTCTCAGTCCAGATAAAAACTACCAAGGTGGATAAGTTTTTTTCTTTGTTTTTTGGTTTTTACTAAGAGTCTTAAGATTTGGGGTATGGGGCCTTTGTTGAATTCAAGGTCCTTATTCTTCTAGAATGTTAATGCCCAAGGGAAAATGATTACATAGTTTAATCTGTAAAATAAATAGCAATGTTAAATAATACAATTAATTCATTGTGCAATTCACTAGGATGAGCTAGTAAAAAAACAAAACAAAAAGTTGGGTTCAAGTGGCCTTCATTCTCCAAATCATAAAATCTTAGAGTTGAGAGGCAGCTAATTTTATTTCCATTACTGATTCATGGCCACAGAATTGTTGAAATTAAACATATGTGAATAACAGGATGTATACACTTTTTTTTCCAGTAGAGGAAAATGCTTCATCTTCTTTTTTGTTTTCCTTTGACTAAATAATAAAAGAACATAATTAAAAATATATTTCTTTTACAGGCAATCCTGCTAAACTGTACTAACATGTTTGATTTACCAAATAAGTTCAGGGTTTAAGCATGGAACCTGGAGTCAGAAGATGTGAGTGTTGTGAAGATTGAAAGAAGTCAAGTATGTCAAAACCCTGTGAACATAGTCAATGAACATAGTTAATAATCAGCCTGGATCCTAAACCTCAGTGTTTTTCTAAAGCAGGTGATTATTAGAGGTGAAAATGCACTCTAAGGAAGTATATTTCCATCTCTCCTGTCCATATCAGACAAAGTAGAACGTTTTTAAAATTCACCTTTCTTTCTTTTTTTTAGATCAGTCAGTATCTAGGACTTTATCTCTAACCACTTAGTCAGTTTAAAATTGCACATAATACTATAACTATAAACTATAACTATAGCCATGTTCATGGCTCAATGCTACAGTAAGGGTTTTATTGGTCTTGAATATCTGCAGTTGGGATAATTTATTTCTTGTAAACTTATTTACTACAGTGGGTTGATTCAGTAATTTTCTGTAATTTTTTGTTATATATAAAATCATTTATTATTGTTATTATACAGGAAATAGCTAACCCATATGAGATTATTGAGACATCATCATTATTTTAGGAATTTACATATTAGAGAATGCATATGACCAAAATAAGATTGAGGGTCCAAGGTCTTAAAGAAACTTATGATCTTAAAATGGTAATTTTTGTTTTAAGCTTATTTTTATGCAAATAGGGGTCTGAGGAGGATTCTAGCTTTAAAACTATGACAGAATTGAGGTGAAACTTCCTTGAACAGTTTTGTGGTTTTTTTGCCTGATTTTTCTAAATATAACTATTTACTGATAATGATGATGAGCACTTTATTTGGTTTTGTTTGTTTGTAACCCTGAGTTTACCATCTTGTGAGAGATGACCTAAGATTTTTGAGAAATACGTCAACAATTATTAAGGCATTTGAATGTTAGAACTGTGATCATAGAGAATAATAGAAATCAGACATGATCAGATCATTGTTTTCTTGTACAGGTAGTTGCAAATTAGGGTTAAGTAACTCACCTAAACCAAAGAGCAGATTCCTGAAAAGTTAAAGCTTGACTATACCCTTCTCACTGACTAGAAGTCACTTCTAGCTAATTCTCTTCTTGACTCAGTATCTGTTTCTATGAGTGTAAGTTGAGCAATCTGACTGGTAGTCCTTTTACTCTTAGATTTCACCTCTTCCATGTCCATCCAGTCTCTCTCCTGAAATGACCAAGATTCAAAATAAATCATTCAATAACTGTTCACTGGACGCTTGAAACTCATGCTTCTTGCTGAGGCCCACAGAGGAAAAATGGAAGACAATCTCCCTCACCAAAGAAATTGCGGGGCACTGGGATACTTGGAGGTCTTATAAAAAGATGGCAGGGTTCTTTTTTTTTTTTTTTCTACTATTTTTATTGTGCTTTTTCTGATTATAATAATTACATATGTTCATTGAAGACAATTTTGAAAGTACCAGTTATGAATGAGATTAAAATGATACCTAATCACACAACCTAAGGATAAGTTCTGATAACATTTTAACCAAAAATAAGATCATGAAATGAAACTCTACATTTTGATATGTAGTTTGTTTTATCATCTCTAATATTAATACATAGATCTTTTCACTAGGCAGGTGGAGCTGAAATCAATGCAGAATTTTCAGAAGTCCTGTCTTCACCTTTGGAAACCCTGATTTGTAAGGCATGAACAAATCATATGTCATTTTAGAGTCTTTAAGAATATAATTTTACTTTTTATTTTTATTTAAAAGATTATGAGAGATTCACACTCACCCATAATCACATCTTTCTTACTCTCTATTTTGACAAACATTGTATTTTTTAAGAAGTGAATACCCATCTGGCCCATGGAAGTCCACTTTGTAAAGGATGCATTTTAACAATCTGATGCACAATTTTTTTCAGTTTTTCATTGTTACAGAATATCCGTGAATCATCTTTATGACTTTCTGTCTATCCATCTCTGTTCATCCTCGCATTCACCCATCTCTATGTACGTCAGTGGTTAAAAGCACAATTTGGAGTCAACTGTCCTAGGTTCAGCTCCCTGCTCAGTCAATTTGAGCTGTGTAACCTGTGGCACCTCAGTTTTCTCATCTCTAAAATGGGAGTACCACATAGTAGGATTGCTGTGTGGAGTAAATAAGTTGATATAGATAAACTTGAAAAAATTCTTGGCAGATAGTGAACTCTCAATAAATGCATATTATTATTCACACACAAACACATATATTCACATACATATTTCAACCAAAATGGAGTCTATATTCATATGTAGCTTTGCTTTAAAAATTATTAATAAATTATAAACATCATTTCAGGTAAGGATATATAGAACCTTATTAAAAATAGTAACTGCTTTGTATTCCATTATATTAATATACCATTCCCCAATTATATACCAAAATTATATATCAAAAGCATCAATTTAAATAATATGTCAATAAACAATCTTCCATATGTATTATTCTTTATGCATGTGTCACTATTTCTGTAGAATAGATTTCAAAAGTGGGATTTCTAGATCAAATAATGTCTACTCATGTCTATGTATTGATTTGAAAGATAATACATATCACACATGAAATTCTTTTTTCTAAGCTTTCTATTCCATCTACTGATTTATGTATTCATTGTGGCATGCTTCTTTTATCACAATAATTATATTTTCCTTTAATTTCTGCTATGGTAGGTCCTCACTATTTTCTTCAAAACTTCCTTATCAATCCTTACATATTTGGCATGTAATATTAAGAATCATTTGAACATTAAACTTTTAAAATGACATTTATTGTTTTCTTTCTAATGTTACAAGACATACATAAATACATAAAGATTAACAATAACCCATAATCCCCACCCCATAGAGATAACCATCACTAGCATTTTGATACATTTCTTGCTAGCACCTATGTATTTTTTTAACTGAAGTATAATTGATCTAATTACTGTTAGTTTCTGGTATAGAACCCTGACTCAACATTTCTATACATTACACATGATCACCATGATATGTCTAGTTATCATCTGTCACAATCAAAGATATAACAACAGAATTAACTATATTCCTCTTGCTGGACATTTCATCCCCATGACTCATTTTTTTTTTTTTTTGGTAACTCTTAATCTACCTCACCTATTTCACTCATCCCCCCAAACCCTATCCCCTCTGGCAACCATCTGTTTGTTCTCTGTATTTATGAATTTGTTCTTTTGTTCTATTTATTCATTTTTCAGAAGATTCTACATATAAGTGAAATTATACAGTATTTCTGTCTTATTATAATACCATCTAGGCCCATACATGCTGTTGCAAATGATCAGATTTCATTCATTTTTATGGCTGAGAAGTATTTCATTGTATACATATATACCACATCTTCTTTATCCATTCATCTTTCGACAGACACTTAGGTTGCTTTGATAGCTTGGCTACAGCAAATAATGTCGCAATGAACATAGGTGTGCATGTATCTTTTTAAGTTAGTGTTTTTTTTCCCTTCTTTGGAAAAATACCCAGAAGTGGAATTGCTGGATTCTATGGTAGTTCTACTTTAAATTTTTTGAGGAACCTCCATACTGTTTTCCACAGTAGCTGTACCAATTTACAATCCCACTAACAGGGCACAAGGGCTCCCTTTTCTTCACATCCTTACCAATGCTCATTATTTTTTAAAAATTGATTTTACTAATTTATTCATTTATTTTTGGCTGCATTGGGTCTTTGATGTGCAGGCCTTCCTCTAGTTGTGATGAGCAGAGCCCTCTCTCTAGCTGCAGTGCATAGGCGTCTCCTGCAGTAGCTTCTTTTGTTGCACATCCCAGGCTGTAGGGTACACAGGCTTCAGCAGTTGCAGCACACGGGCTCAGCAGTTTCAGCTCCGGGGCTGGAGAGCACAGCCTCAGAAGTTGTGGCAAATGGGCTTAGTTGTTCCGTGGCATGAGGGATCTTCCCCAATCAGGGATCAACCCTGATGTCTCCTGCATTGGCAGGCAGACTCTTTACCACTGAGCCAGCAGGGAAGCCAAATGCTAGTAGTTATTTGTTGTCTTCCTGATAATATGCATTCTGACGGGTATGAGATGATATCTCATTGTGGTTTTGATTTGTATTTTCTTGATGATTAGTGATGTTGAGCATCTTTTCATGTAACCATTGGCCATCTATGTCTTTGGAAACCTGTCTATTGATTTTAACATTAATTTAATCTACTATGTTGGGAACATGGTATGATCTTTGCATTTGGTCATGTCTTGGTTTATAAAAATCAGTATTATTTCAGGATTTTAAAAAATTCTTATTCATAAATCTTTTATAATTAAATATATGATACATCTGCATTGCTATATGTGTGCAATAATAGGCTCATCTTCAAGATTAAAAGAATAAAAATGATATAATTATATTAATAGGTGATATCAGAGGATTTGATAACATTTAAAAATTACTAAGTGTTTAGAATAATATAGAATGATTGGAAAGTTTTTCTTAAAATGTAAATGAAAGAAAAATTAAACAAGATACAAATTGGTATTGGAGAAGGAAATGGCAACCCACTGCAGTACTCTTGCCTGGAGAATTCCATGGACGGAGGAGCAGGACAAACTGTAGTCCATGGAATTGAAAAGAGTTGAACATGACTGTGCAACTAACTTTCATTTCACAAATTAGTATCTTCAGATTTGACTTTAAATCATAAATGAACACATTTTACTTATAGTATTTTGTGTGTGCCATGTACTGTTTTAAGTGTTTTTACATGCATTGCCAACCTAGTCATGCAACAATCATATCAGACAGGTGCTACTATTATCAGCTCCCCCCCCCTTTTTTTTTGCCTCACCAGTGCAGCATGTGCAACTTCCCTAACCAGGGATTAAACCCATATCCCCTGCAGTAAAGTGTGGAGTCTTAACCACTGGACCACCAGGGAAATCCTCATCTCCCTTTTCATGATAGAGAAACTGAGATAGAGGTGGGGTAAGAATTTGTCCAAAGTCGCTTTTATAATCAGTGCTGAATTGGCATCTGAACCTAGGCTATCGAAGTGCTGAACTCACCACCTAAACCACAGTGCTCATCCCAACCTCTACCAGCATCGGTGCTAACATGTGCTGTGTTGTGCTTAGTCGCTCAGTCATGTCCCACTCCTTGCGATCCCACAGACTGTAGCCCGCCAGGCTCCTCTGTCCCATGGGGATTCTCCAGGCAAGAATACTGGAGTAGGTGGCCATGCCCTCCTCTAGGAGATCTTCCCAACCCAGAGATTGAACCTAGGTCTCCAGCATTGGAGGCAGATTCTTTACCAGCTGAGCCACCAGGGAAGCCCATGAATACTGGAGTGGGTAGCCTATCGCTTCTCCAGGGGATCTTCCCCACCCAGGAATCAAACTGGGGTCGCCTGCATTACAGGGGGATTCTTTACCAGGTGAGCTACCAGGGAAGCCCTAGTACTAACATATCCAGGTCCTAATCAGGGGGATAGAATACTTCATGAAGAACAGTAAATTGATTTGACATGTATTTGGATGTACCTCAGCAAGACTATGGTTTTTAAATCTTAAAATCAAAGACAGTGACAGTGGACAGGACCTTGGAGGAGTATGCAGTTCCTAGTTCTAGGAAATAAGACATAATTTGTAAAAGTAATCTAAGTACAGAATAACATAAATATTTTTAAAATAAAAAGTATTCTAAATAAATGCCAATAAATTTGAAATTCAAAGTAAAATTATATTTCTAGAAAAATGTAAAATGTTTAACAAAAGAAGAAATAGAAATTCTTAATTAACCAATACATGTTAAGTAAACAAGGCCCCTTAAAAAGCAAAAACTTTTCTTCCATAAAGTACCAGGTCCCCAAAGTTTTATATGTGAGTTTTACCATGTATATCCTCCTTTGTATACTAACATATCTAAAAAGGAGGAAAAAAGAAAAACTGCTAAAATTATTTCCATGAAGCGATTACAGCATATAAACCTCAATAAGGGCGTTTCAAGAAAATAAAATACAGTTCATTTTCACTTATGAACATTAACACCATATCAGATCTAAATTTTTATTCAACCAAGTAAAAAATGAGTTTTGTTTAAAAGAAAAAATAACAATTTCAATATATTAAAAAAAAATAAAATCTCTTTCTGTCAACATTTTTAGAAAAGTAGGTAGCTTTGGGAAAAGGGAACTTTCTTAACCTAATGACATAATAATAAATTATAGCAATAACATATAAAGTGGGAACATTTTAGAAGGATTTCATTTGAGACTGGAAAAAACTAACAGGAAACGACAAGAGGAGCCCTAGTATCTCAGTAATGCTCAAGTGGGTACAGGAAGTCATGGACAATACAAGACCAGGAAAAGAAATAGAAGAGATTAAGAATTGCTAGAAAGAATCAAAACTCATTATCTGCAGATGCTAATTTGAAAATTAAAAGTTTAAGAGTCCTACTGACAAACTGATACAACTAACCAGAAAGTTCAATAAGATTATGAAATGATTAGAATAATGTGATACAAAATACAAAGTGAAAAGAATTAAATATATATAAAATTGGATGTGTCTTTGATTTCTTTTTTAATTTAAATTTATTTATTTTAATTGGAGACTAATTACTTTACAATATTGTACTGGTTTTGCCATATATCAACATGAGTCTGCCACAGGTGTTATGATTTCTGAGTAGAAAAAGATTTCTTAATACCAAAAGTAGCACAAAATATAAAGGGAAAAACTGATAGCTTTGACTACATGGAACTAAAGGTATGGGCTTAAAATAGGACAACAAAGATAAATTGAAGATGTGGATAGACTGAGTGAAAACCTTTTAATTTCTGTAAATAACTAAGGATATCAAGAACACATGCAAATAAAATTAATGCAGCAAGAATAAAGTCAAGGAACTTTATGGAAAAATAATGTAACGCTATGGAGCATATACAAAGAATGTTTATTTGGGCACTCATTATTTGATGGAACTACATAAACATCCAATATTTGTGTGCCACTACTCTAAGTGCTTTTAAAGTAAACTGTTCTGTTTTGACCTTAGAGCAACTCCATGAACTAAGCATCATTATTGTCTCCTTTTCCAAATCAGGAAACCAGGAACAGAAAGTTACACAAGTATTTAGGGGTGGAATGAGAATTTGAGGCCACACGTGCTTGCATGCTCAGTCGCTTGTCTTAACCAACTCTCTGTGACCCCATAGACTGTAGCCCACTGGGCTTCCCTGTCCACAGGATTCTCCAGGAATCCTATGGAATCCTGTGGAGTGGGTTGCCATGCCCTCCTCCAGGGCATCTTCCAAACCCAGAGATTGAACCCACATCTCCCATGGCTCCTGTACAGTAGGCAGATTCTTTACCGCTGAGCCACCAAGGAAGCCCTGATGTCACACTGCTGCTGCTGCTAAGTTGCTTCAGTCGTGCCCAACTCTGTGTGACCCCATGGACGGCAGCCCACAGGGTTCCACCATCCCTGGGATTCTCCAGGCAAGAACACTGGAGTGGGTTGCCATTTCCTTCTCCAATGCATGAAAGTGAAAAAAAGTGAAGTCGCTCAGTCGTGTCTGACTCTTAGCGACCCCATGGACTGCAGCCTACCAGGCTCCTCCGTCCGTGGGATTTTCCAGGCAAGAGTACTCGAGTGGGGCGCCATTGCCTTCTCTGATGTCACACACATGACCTTTAAAACCGGTATGACTCCACGGCTGTTACACCATCAGGTTGTTAAAAATTAGAAAGATAACATCAAAGGCAGGCAAGGATGTGAGGAAATAATCTAATATAATATTGAGACGGGCAGTTCTAATATGATGTTACCATCTCGAGTGCAGCCTGGTAGTAGAGTGAAAATTGTAGGCATATTTGTTATGCGTCCAAGTTCACTCCTGAGTGTGGACCTGAGTGATATTCTTCACAGATGCTCAAGGCGACATGTACAGTGATGCCTATCAAAGTATATTGTGCTGGAAAAAGTTGAAGGCAATCTAGGAGTTGAAAAATGGGTAAATTTTATAGGTATAAGTAACATGCAGTGTATTAATATGATGAAAGGAATCCTTTGCTTGAGGCAATGATCAGCATGGAAAAGATTTCACAACTATGAGGTAAGCAGATTTCATAACTATGAAGTTGAATAGAATAGTAAGAAACAGCATGTAATGCCAGTTGTAACAATAAGAGCGTATCTACATTAACAAAAATAAATTTCATGAATGCTCACATTGCAAATGACCACAAACCCCATGGAATGTGGATTGGAAGAGTGTACATTAACTGCATGTGAGTAGGAGCCTGGTAGGGTTTGGAGGGTGTTGAGGATGCAGAAATGAATGAGAAAAATCATGAAATAAAATAAAAGAGAGAAGATGCACTGGTTGACAATAAAAATTTGCAAGGAACCAAGGAGTATAATCAATTCAATTCCATGCATTTGAGATTCAAAATCCCAAAGCAAACAAAAATAAAAATAGCAACAAAAATTAAAAAATCTACCCACCTATCTATATACCTATCTATCCATCTATCCATGCATCCATTCATCCATCTATATGACTGAGTTTTTCAAAATGTTGGTATATCAATATATAAAATTTAAACTCTAATAAAAATTATGTAGTGTTTTAAAGAAATTCAGGGGCCTAAAGAATAGCACAGAGGGAATTACTGAAGATGAATATAGTAGTTCTTGTTGCATTTTTCTTGTATGTTCTTTTAGTTTGTGTGACAGAAAGAAAAATGTTTAACACAGGAAGTGTTTCACATGAATTGTAAAACCTGGGTTACTTATTTACTATTTTATTACAGTCTGGTTTAAGAATGTACAGAAAAATAATTGTTGCTATAACCTGAAATCATTCACCCTTATAACGTGTCATTACAAAAGCATTCAAGAAATTAAGAATTATATGCTTCATATTGCATTACATTGGCCTTCTTTTTTTTAGTTTCTATGCTTATAATGACCCAGAAAACATATTTGCTTAATGAATCAAGGAAACTGGAAGAAGGAAACAGTATGGTAAGTACTTAAAGAGAAGGCAGAAAAATGAGAAAAATTCCTTTCCTTCAGCTACATTCTTTCCAGTGGTCTTAATTACTATCCTCTTGCATCCATGGCCTTTGTTAAGTAGTGCAATATTTAATTATTTAAATCAGGGCAATATTACAATGTATATATTCCTTAGTAATAAGAAGATAAAAAGATAAAAGTATCTCATTCTCATTTAAAGATATAGTAAAATATTTATGAATCAAACAACACAGTGTCTGGGATTTACATTGAGGTACACCAGGAGGAAAGCAAGGGAAAGTTAGAGGAAATGAAATTGATAAAGTGGTAACAATGTTGTTGTTGAGTGACAGGAATATAGAGGTCTGCTATTCTCTTAAGTCAACTTTTGTAAAAGATTTAGATTCTTCTATTATAAAAACTTTTCTTTAAAAAATTTTAAGCTTGGGCTTTGTAAGGTTTAAAAAGTCATTCTGCTATAACTGCATTCTGAAATATTTATGAAATGAATAAAGCTCTTAGCACTGCATAGATAGATACATTTGGAAGAGTTTATAATGTCAGTCCAAAAGGCCAGCCACTGCATTCAGGATGAAGCATGGCCTGACACACGTCTCCCATTTCCAAAACAACTGGCAGGTGTGGGCTGCTTTTGTAGTAAGCATTGGCAAGATTTCTTCCTCTCTGAGTTTATGTGGGGCAGCTCCTGGCTGTAAAAATTGCTTTCCCTCTCACTGAGCAATTTCAAAATTTAACTGTCAAATAATACATATTTATTATAATCAAGCAGCTTTGCAAAAAAAGAGAAAGGGGTTTTTGTTTGTTTTATTTTTTTGTTTATTTACAATTTCCAAGAGACAGTACAGGGAACAATGTCCTCAAAAGATTTTACTAACCTAAAGTTGGTTAGTGTGGATATGGTTTAAATTGATGAGTCATTTGTTTTAGGGAGAATTTTCTGCACTAAAATACCCATTGAAAATTAGTGACACTTGAAAGATCATGATAATTAAATATTTTAGGTTATGAGTACTAAAATCTGAAGGAGACTGTTGAGACGCTGAGGAAAACTCTGGAGGTTCTGCCAAGCAGTCTTTCCAATATGACAGCATAACTTTTGGCTTCTTTCCCTTTCAGATGTGGTTACCAGAGGTGGTGAGGGGGTAGGAGGAGGGGAACTGCATGAAGTTAGTCAAAAGGAACAAAATTCCATTTGTAAGATAAATAACTACTAGGGATGTAATGTGTAACATGATAAATATAATTAACCCTGTCATATGTTATATAAGAGAGTAAATTCTAAGAGTTCTCATCAAGAAGAAAAAAATTTTTTTTTTAATTTTGTATCTATATGAGATCATGAATGTTCACTAAACTTATTGTGTAATCATTTTATGATGTATGTAAGTCAAATCACTATGCTGTATACCTTAAACTTAAACAGTGCTGCATGTCAATTATATCTCAATGAAACTAGAAGGAAAATAGAAATAAATAAACTGTAAATAGCAATGCCCATGTATAACTGACAAAATAATTGTTTTGAAGACTTTTTAGAAACATATTTGCTGTACAGAATGATATAAAAATGCAGCACAATTGAGTGATTCTAAAAGTTGTCCTGAAATTCCCTGAAAGAGACAATTTTTTTTTCTCGCTGGAAAACTACTTTCCGTGAGTTTTAAACTGCATCTGGTTTGAATCAGCTTTGGCGATCACTGCTGTGCTTTTCTAAAGTAATGCTGGATCATCTCCACGTGATCCTGATGGGGCATCATTTTATTTTATTTTGTTTATTTTGTTTTTTGGGGGATATTCACTTCATTCCTCAAAACTTTCACAAAGAGAAATGTAGGCTTTTACCTATTCTTAACGCAATTGCGTCTAGTCAAGGCTATGGTTTTTCCTGTGGTCATGTATGGATGTGAGAGTTGGACTGAAAAAGGCTGAGTGCCAAAGAATGGATGCTTTTGAACTGTGGTGTTGGAGAAGACTCTTGAGAGTCCCTTGGACTGCAAGGAGATCCAACCAGTCCATTCTGAGGAGATCAGCCCTGGGATTTCTTTGGAAGGAATGATGCTGAAGCTGAAACTCCAGTACTTCGGCCACTTCATGCGAAGAGTTGACTCATTGGAAAAGACTCTGATGCTGGGAGGGATTGGGGGCAGGAGGAGAAGGGGACGACCGAGGATGAGATGGCTGGATGGCATCACAGATTCGATGGATGTGAGTCTGAGTGAAATCCAGGAGTTGGTGATGGACAGGGAGGCCTGGTGTGCTGCGATTCATGGGGTCACAAAGAGTCGGACACGACTGAGCAACTGAACTGAACTGAACTGAACTGAATGCAATTGTTTGACTATTGATCATGAGCACAGGAGTAGGTCCATCTCTAGCTCACCACTGTTGTGCAACTGTATGCAAATATAGAACATTTTCTCTCACTGTTTCCAACTCAATTATCAATATTCTCACCACCTCAGAATTAAATCAATATTCTTGTGGTGCTAATATAAAGCTTCTCATCATACAGTGACAGTATTTTCTTCAAAAGCTATTTCTCACCTGCTGCTGCTGCTAAGTCACTTCAGTCTTGTCCGACTCTGTGGGACCCCATAGAGGGCAGCCCACCAGACTCCACCATCCCTGGGATTCTCCAGACAAGAACACTGGGGTGGGTTGCCATTTCCTTCTCCAATGCAGGAAAGTGAAAAGTGAAAGTGAAGTCGCTCAGTCGTGCCTGACCCTCAGCAACCCCATGGACTGCAGCCTTCCAGGCTCCTCCATCCACGGGATTTTCCAGGCAAGAGTACTGGAGTGGGGTGCCATTGCCTTCTCCGATTTCTCACCTGCTGCTACGGCTGCTAAGTCGCTTCAGTCATGTCCGACTCTGTGCGACCCCATAGACGGCAGCCCATCAGGCTCCCCCATGCCTGGGATTCTCTAGGCAAGGATACTGGAGTGGGTTGCCATTTCCTTCTCCTCTCACCTACTAGGACCTTAATATTTTAAAATCACTAACCTTCCATCTTATTCAGTTGAGGTATCAAAGACAGATTTCAGCTATATATTGCTGGAGAAGAAAAGGAGCCAGAGCCTTTAAATAATGCCCCAGAGTTCTCAAACTGCTCATGGGTGAGTCAGAGAAGAGAGGCTAGGGTCCTTGGGAGCCTACAAGCCCATGTATCAGGCCTGTCCGTGGTCTACTATCTTGTTTCAGGCAGAACCTGTTTAGAGAAGTTCAATGAAAGGTTTAAGAGAGGTGGGTTCTGGAGAACAACTGTTGAAATCAATGCCAGCTCTGTCACCTAACTGTGTGATTTGGGCAAATTGTTTGTGGTCTCTAAAAAGGGAGACTAGTACTCCAACTCACTGGATAGTTCTGAGGATTAGTTAAATGAATCCATGTAAAGTGCTTAGGATAGTGCCTAGCAAAAGGTAAGGACCTAGTACATATCAGCTGCCATCAGTCATCTTCATCACCACCATCATTATAAACCCCAGACTAAAGCACGTATAGATTTCAATATATAACTGCTCACGTGCACACATGCTTACACATACATATAAATATGCAATACATGCCAAAAGAGTATGCCTTTTGGTTTTATCTTGCAATTTTTACCTCCCATGTATTACTTTTTCAGGTGAGTACATGTGTATTTCATTAAAAATTGCCATCTTGTGACACATTATATTGATGCATTATTTTATATTGGTGTGTCTTTAGTTTTTACTTCCAGGTTTCCTGGTTTATAAATAATACTTAAAGCTGCAGTGTTCTATACATAACTTTGTCTGTAAATAGCACTCTTTCTGAAGAATAGATTCCTAGAAGTGAAAGTGATCGTTCAAATTATATATGGGTATGTATGTGTATATATGTGTATGTGTGTGTATATATGTGTGTGTGTTGTGTGTGTTTGTAATATGCTATAGCAGCATGTAGTCTTAATTCCCAGACCAGAGTTCAAACCTGTATCCCCTGCATTAGAAGCTCAGAGTCTTAACCACTGGACCACCAGGGAATCCCTCAAATTATATTTTTATTTTTTAAATAATTGATTGACATTCTAAAGTATTCATCAAGTATATTATGCCCACTTTATATTAATGGTTCTAAAAACTGCTCGCAATCCATTTCCACAGACCCTAGCCAGTATTTAATGCACTGGGTATGATATTGTATTGTATTTGGTCTTCATTTGCATTTCCTGGCTCAGAGGAAAGTTGAGCATATTTCCTTATATTTATTGGCTGTCTATCGGTATTCTAGGACTTTTATGTTCATATTATTTATATATTTACATATTGTATGGTTTCTTTAATCTTTTTTATCTTTAATTATTTAATCTATTTCTTTAATCATTGTGTATATAAGGAATATTAACCCCTTGTCTTGTGTATGTGTTACAAATATTTTTTCCAAGACTGTTGGTGATTGTGTGTAGACATTTCTCCTCTTTAAGTGGGCCTTTCCACACTGAGCTTAAAATATTTGGTCATATTGTGTTCTAATAACTTACAGCTTTGATTTTGCTCTTTAGTTATTTTATCTATGTATAAAATAATTTTGTATTATTTTGGTGGTAAGTAGGTTTACATATGTTGAGTAGTGAATTTCCTTGTAATTAAATAAATGTGATATCACAGATAGAAACTGAAAGATGAATAGGACTTCAAAGATTATTTAGTCCCTAGTCCCATTTTGTTAGTCAGAGGATTAAAGCCCAATATGAAGAAAAGAAGTCATTTACTTCAGCTCTCAGGGTAATTTGGTTTGAATGTTAAGGCTGGATGGCTGATATGAAATTGTTTCATTTGGCCAGATGCTCTCTTCCCAGAACACTTCCTGCTACATGGGTCTGGGTTAAGCAGTTTGGCTGGCGGTGTTTTCACGGTTCGCTTCCCCCTCTACCTATTTATTTCCTTCTCAGAAATCACAGTCCTTTATAGCATTATTTCAGATAGTAAGACTTATTTTTGAACTCTTTTTCTTTTAACATAATTTTTTTTCAAAACTCTTCCTGAAAGAGCCAAATTTTGGTTTGGCTCAACCTTTCTCAAAATAATAAAGTTTAATATTCCACCTATAAATATCTACCAGGTATGAAAATATTCACGGCTCTAGGCCAAACTCAGGTAGGAAACACAAAATTTGATTCTTAAAATATGAAAATACTTGACAAAAATTTTAAAAGGACAGTCTGTAGTATAAATTTGTTTCTGGGAAGGATGATTTTAGCTTGGTTTTAATTTTTATTAACATTACTTATTAGCATTTATTGTTTCTTTTCTACTTGCTAAAGTAATGCATAAACAGGAAAATATTGAAAAATTTAGAAAATTTTGAAAATTCTAGAAAATATTTCTAAAATAAATTTAGAAAATATTTTAAATTTCCTACTCTGCATAATCACTGTAAACATTTTCATCCATTTTAAATCATTTATGGTTATATATGTGACATTTTGGAGAAAGCAATGGCACCCCACTCCAGTACTCTTGCCTGGAAAATCCCATGGGTGGAGGAGCCTGGTGGGTGCAGTCCATGGGGTCGTTAAGAGTCAGACACAACTGAGCAACTTCACTTTCACTTTTCACTTTCATGCACTGGAGAAGGAAATGGCAACCCACTCCGGTATTCTTGCCTAGAGAATCCCAGGGATGGGTGAGCCTGGTGGGCTGCCGTCTATGGGGTCGCACAGAGTCGGACACGACTGAAGCGACTTAGCAGCAGCAGCAGCAGCATGTGAAATTTTGAACAAAATAAACCAGTCAATTCTATAGGAAATCAACCCTGAATATTCATTGGGAGGACTGATGCTGAAGCTGAATCTCCAATACTTTGGCCACCTGATGGGAAAAGCCAACTCTGGAAATGACCCAGCTGCTGGGAAAGATGAAGCAGGAGGAGAAGGGAACAACAGAGGACAAGATGGTTGGATGGTATCACTGATTCAATGAACATGAGTTTGAGCAAACTGCAAGTGGAGCTGAAAGAACATAATGAAGTATTAGAGAAGGTGGACTTCACACTCTATGAGACAATCCAAAGCTTGTACAGCACTGAATAGAGTAAAATTTATAGTTTTGAAAACATTGTTTAGAGTGTAAAAAAGAATATTAAGTATCTAAGCTTTTAAATAGCAAGGAGAGATAAGAAAGCCTTCCTCAGTGATCAATGCCAAGAAATAGAGGAAAACAACAAAATGAGAAAGACTAGAGATCTCTTCAAGAAAATTAGAGACACCAAGGGAACATTTCATGCAAAGATGGGCTCGATAAAGGACAGAAATGGTCTGGACCTAACAGAAGCAGAAGATATTCAGAAGAGGTGGCAAGAATACACAGAAGAACTGTACAAAAAAGATCTTCATGACCCAGATAATCACGATGGTGTGATCACTCACCTAGAGCCAGACATCCTGGAATGTGAAGTCAAGTGGGCCTTAGAAAGCATCACTACGAACAAAGCTAGTGGGGGTGATGGAATTCCAGTTGAGCTATTTCAAATCCTGGAAGATGATGCTGTGAAAGTGCTGCACTCAATATGCCAGCAAATGTGGAAAACTCAGCAGTGGCCACAGGACTGGAAAAGGTCAGTTTTCATTCCAATTCCAAAGAAAGGCAATGCCAAAGAATGCTCAAACTACCACACAATTGCACTCATCTCACATGCTAGTAAAGTAATGCTCAAAATTCTCCAAGCCAGACTTCAGCAATACGTGAACCGTGAACTCCCTGATGTTCAAGCTGGTTTTAGAAAAGGCAGAGGAACCAGAGATCAAATTGCCAACATCCACTGGATCATGGAAAAAGCAAGAGAGTTCCAGAAAAACATCTATTTCTGCTTTATTGACTATNGAAGGACTGATGCTGAGGCTAAAATTCCAGTACTTTGGCCACCTGATGCGAAGAGTTGACTCACTGGAAAAGACCCTGATGCTGGGAGGGATTGGGGGCAGGAGGAAAAGGGGACGACAGAGGATGAGATGGCTGAATGACATCACCGACTCGATGCACAAGAGTTTGGGTGAACTCCAGGAGTTGGTGATGGACAGGGAGGCCTGGTGCGCTGCAATTCATGGGATCACAAACAGTCGGACATGACTGAATGACTGAACTGAACTGAAGCCTTTAAATAAAGATAGAAAATTATTAACAATAAACAGATTACAGAAAATAATAAAATAAATAATAAAATAGTCATTAAATGAAATGGAAGACAGAAATATGGTTTATAAAACTGAAAGCTATTTTTTTAAGGATCAGTAAGTCAGACATGGGAGAAGGCAATGGCAACCCACTCAGTACTCTTGCCTGGAAAATCCCATGGACGGAAGAGCCTGGTAGGCCTCAGTCCATGGGGTCGATAAGAGTCGGACACGACTGAGCGACTTCACTTTCACTTTTCACTTTCATCCATTGGAGAAGGAAATGGCAACCCACTCCAGTGTTCTTGCTTGGTGAATCTCAGGGATGGGGGAGCCTGGTGGGCTGCCGTCTATGGGGTCGCACAGAATCGGACACGACTGAAGCGATTTAGCAGTAGCAGCAGCAGGTCAAACATACATTTGAAAAAAATTTATCATCAGTAAAAAAGCATGAATGCAAACACCACACAAAATGACATGAAATAACAGAAGATATTGAAGCTTATCAAATTTAGTTATGAATAATAATTTAATACTACATTAAAACCACATTAAATGAATAATATACAAATGTAGTGACAAAATTAGTAAAAGATGAAAAAATAACTTGAATACTCAGACAAATAACCACTAAATATATTACTAATTCTAAATTTTCTTTCTTAGAAAGCTCTAGACAAGGAAAAATTAATAGGCAATTACTACCACATACTCAGCAAACAAGTGCTTAGTTGCTCAGTCATGTCCAACTCTTTACAACCCTTTGGACTGTAGCCTGCCTGGCTCCTCTGTCCATGGGATTTTCCAGGCAAGAATACTGGAGTGGGCTGCCGTTTCCTTCTCCAGGGGATCTTTAAGACCCAGGGATCGAACCAGCATCTCCTGTGTCTCCTGCATTGCAGGTAGATTCTTTACCTGCTGAGCCATCGAGGAAGCCTAATCCCTTATTTCTACAAACTGAACCAAAAAATAGAAAAAAGGGAAAAATTCCAAGCTATTGTTTTGAGACCACATGAATTTTCCTTGGCCTCTCTTTTTCAAGAAGACATCTTTTAAAAAATCATTTTGAAAAGAGGCTTTTTGGGGGGAGAGGGTAAATTGGAAGTTTGAAATATACACACTACTATAAAATTGAAAACTAAAAAGGACCTACTTTAAAGCAGAGGGAACTCTACTACTACTCTGTAATGATATATATGGGAAAAGCATCTAGAAAAGAATGAATATATGTGTATTTATAACTGATCCACATTGCTGTACACATGAAAGTGATACAACATTGTAAATCAGCTATACTCTAATAAAAATTATTTTAAAAAATAAAAAAAGAGCTTTTCCCTTTCGCCATTTCAGTTTCCATTTCCATTTTAATCTAAAAGGTCTTCAAAACTAAATTTTATGATACTGAGAATCAGAATTAATCTCTTCTATTATCTATCAAAAAAGAGAAGCTTCCAAGCCAAACCTATAAAGTAGGACTAAGATAGTCCTTAATTTTAAATTTCTTAACAAATGTATAGTTATTTAGTCAATATGCGTTGCAAGAGTTAATTTGGAAGTCATCTCTGCATATTGCATATTGGTTAATGGCTCAGGCTTTGCTGTTAAGAAGCCTGGGCCTTATTTCTGGTCTCTCCTAAAGGCTATGTAGCCTTTGGTAAGTTAATGAAAACTCTCTTAGCCTCCCCATCTCTAAAATGCTAATAATATCTTAAGGAATTTTTGTGAGAATTGAATTAGATAATAAATACAGAGAGATTTAGAGTAACTGGCTCACAGTATCCTCAATACCTTTTAGTCACTATCTGTGATATGATAGATTTTGTTAGAATAGTTCAATTGTAATTTTAAGAAAGAATTTTGAGCCTAAAGTTTAAGCAACATAATGTTTATAATTGACAAGAAGTTTCTTTAAAATAACTTTAAAAAAAACTAATTTATTGTCCTAAATGAAGTAATGCTATAGAAAGATATTCTTTTTTATCCTTGAATGTCCTGACATCTAATAAAAGACTTAAATCCCCTGTTGGAAATATTAACTAAAATGACCCAAATAAAGCCAAGAAGTACAGCATGACCTTTCAATATTATCCTAGGGCACTATTTAACAAGACCATCCAATACTACACTGTCCAATATGCTAGCCATTCTCCATGTGTGGTTACTGAGCACTTGAAATGTAGCTGGTCAGTATGAGAGGCTGTAACTATAAAGTGGATACTAGATTTTCAAGACTTAGTGTGAAAAAAGAATGTAAACCTCTTTAAATGATTTGTTATATTATGTGTTAAATTGATAGTATTTTTGATATACTAACCTAAACAAAACTTATTATTAAAATCCTTTCTTTTTTTAAATATGCCTACTGGAAGATTTTGAATTACATATGTGGTTGACATTTTATTATTATTGGATGGTGCTGATCTAGAGACTATAACCTTGTATGACTCCCCATTTACGATTAATTAAAGCCTGTAACCTGTGAAGTTTCATATTAACTGGTATATCTCCAGTAGGGATATAAATGATTTCCCTCTGGTAGAAACGATAACCTCACAGGTTATAACTTTATTGTCGTGAAGGACAGCAAGCGGTTGTGTAAATGACCCAGGAATCTTATTACATCATTTTTTAAATCATGTGTATCAATATCCAGAATCATAAAATGACCTTTTAACCAGCTCTACCATCTCCTTGGTTGCCTCATTAATGGAAGTAAAACTTTGCCAGGTGTTGACTCTGGAGAATTTAATAGATATGCTTTAGAAGAGTTCATTTCCAACTAAAAATACACGTGAAAGAAAGCCTTTTTAAAAACTTTCTGAAAATTATATTGTGATGGGAAAAATTCTTACAATGTTGTAAAATCTTTGAGCTAGTTTCACTTTTATTTTTTTGATTGCATGATATTTTTCTTAAAATTCAATTATGACAAATGTAATTTAATATTCTTCTGAAAGTCACTCCACAATTCACAAACATTCTCAGAGAAATTTAACCTGTTTATAGCATAGCCTTTATCCACTGTTTTTTGCAAGGATGTGAACACAGATATCATAGAGGTTTATGTTAATTAGACTACTTTTGTTATGCACCTTTGAGCAGTTAATCATTAATATTCTCAACAAGTCTTAATATTAAGCCAATACCTGTCTGGCGCTGATAGAGAAAAGACTTGCCAATCATTTAAACACAAGCATTTTCCCTAAGGGCTTCATTTTTGCCTCCTCAGTTGATATTTCTATTTCAACTGCAATATACAAGAATCTTAAATTTTTATTAACATTCCTAATAGTGTGTGTACTTCTACACAAAAGTATTCATTTAGAAATCAAAGTTACATTTCACCTACTGTAAGCTAGAAGAGAAGTGGTAAATAACTTCAACGGCTAGTGGATAACTTTAGCTTCACTGACTCCTTAGAGTGGGCATTAATAACTAGGTCATCTGTGCCTTATGCATCTCTCAGATTATTTTACTTAAGTCAGTCATTCAGCAAATATTTAATAAGCACCTTAATAATATGTACTAGCTTCTCTAATTGGCATTGCAGCATAACATGGAACACACTGACAGATTCTCTGCATTTATGAAGCTTCTCTTAATAGAGGAGGAGCCCAGTGGCTGAAGAAGTATAAATAAACAGAGCAGCAGATGAGGGGCCTCCCTGGTAGCTTAGCTGGTAAAGAATCTGCCTGCAATTCAGGAGTCCCCGGTTCCTGAGTCGGGAAGATCCCCTGGAGAAGCGATAGGCTACCCACTCCAGTATTCTTGGGCTTCCCTGGTGGCTCAGTGGTAAAGAATCCACCTGCAATGCAGAAGACCTAGGTTCAATCCCTGGGTTGGGAAGATCCCCTGGAGGAAGGCATGGCAACGACTCCAGTATTCTTGCCTGGAGAATCTCCATAGACAGAGGAGCCTGGGTGTGGGCGGGGCTGCACTCCATGGGGTTGCAAAGAGTCAGACACAGCTGAATGACTAAGCACAGCACAGCACAGCAGGTGAGAACAGAGAAGTCATCAGGGCCAGAGAGCTGCGGACCGTGTAGGATACTGAGAGAACTTTGGCTCAAGATGTAAAGATGCTGGAGGGTTTTGAACAGAGAAATGACATGATAGAAACTGCATTTTATAAAAGACAACTCTGTGGTTGTGTTGAAAATGGGCTTCTAGAGAGGACTTCCAGATAGGAGGCTACTGCATAATAAGCAAGAGATGCTGGGGATTTGTACCCATGTATTTAGTTCCAAACAGGAAAAGGAGTGCGTCAAGGCTGTATATTGTCACCCTGCTTATTTAACTTCTATGCAGAGTACATCATGAGAAACGCTGGACTGAAAGAAACACAAGCTGGAATCAAGATTGCTGGGAGAAATATCAATAACCTCAGATATGCAGATGACACCACCCTTATGGCAGAAAGTGAAGAGGAGCTAAAAAGCCTCTTGATGAAAGTGAAAGAGGAGAGTGAAAAAGTTGGCTTAAAGCTCAACATTCAGAAGACGAAGATCATGGCATCCAGTCCCATCACTTCATGGGAAATAGATGGGGAAACAGTGGAAACAGTGTCAGACTTTATTTTTTTGGGCTCCAAAATCACTGCAGATGGTGACTGCAGCCATGAAATTAAAAGACACTTACTCCTTGGAATAAAAGTTATGACCAACCTAGATGGTATATTCAAAAGCAGAGACATTACTTTGCCGACTAAGGTCCGTCTAGTCAAGGCTATGGTTTTTCCTGTGGTCATGTATGGATGTGAGAGTTGGACTGTGAAGAAGGCTGAGCGCAGAAGAATTGATGCTTTTGAACTGTGGTGTTGGAGAAGACTCTTGAGAGTCCCTTGGACTGCAAGGAGATCCAACCAGTCCTTTCTGAAGGAGATCAGCCCTGGGATTTCTTTGGAAGGAATGATGCTAAAGCTGAAACTCCAGTACTTTGGCCACCTCATGCAAAGAGCTGACTTATTGGAAAAGACCCTGATGCTGGGAGGGATTGGGGGCAGGAGGAGAAGTGGACAACCGAGGATGAGATGGCTGGATGGCATCACTGACTCGATGGAAGTGAGTCTGAGTGAACTCTGGGAGTTGGTGATGGATAGGGAGGCCTGGTGTGCTGTGATTCATGGGGTCTCAAAGAGTCGGACACGACTGAGCAACTGAACTGAACTGAACTGATTGACTAGAAGTGGTAGAGTGGGTGTCTTTATGTTATAATGTGAAGTAAAAGGGACAAGATTGCTGATAAAGGATGTAGAATAAAGAATAGAGACAAGAATAGATCCATTTAAAAATTGTTTTGCTTGAGCAAATGGAAGGTCAGAGTTGCTCTTTTTAATGAAATGGGCAAGACTGAGAGGATTGGGGCAGAATATTAGGACTAAGTTTTGAATGTGGAAAGTCTGACAGGCTCTTAGACATCATGGGGGAGATGTCAAGTATGTTATCATACATAACAGTCTAAGAGTTCAAGAGAGATGCCAGGGCTAGGAATACACATTAGGATAGGTATGTAGATGACATTTAAAGCAGTAGGAATGAGGGAAATCACTAAAGGAGTACAATAAACAGGAAAGAGATGAGGGCCAAGAACGAAGTTCTGGAATACTCCAGTCTTATTATTCACTTTCATGCATTGGAGAAGGAAATGGCAACCCACTCCAGTGTTCTTGCTTGGAGAATCCCAGGGACAGGGGAGCCTGGTGGGCTGCCATCTCTGGGGTAGCACAGAGTTGGACACGACTGAAGCGACTTAGCAGCAGCAGCAGCAGCAAGTAAATTCACCTAATACATTTAATCCAGTATTTGCTACATTTATTTTTCTAAGGAATACATTTTCTTTTCATGGATCACCTATTAACATTTCAAGAAACTTGAATTATGAAGAGCATCCTTTGTGGAATGCAATAACTCATTGCCTCATCTTTCCACTTAATGTTGCTTATATAAAGTGAAGTGAAGTGAAGTGAAGTGAAGTCGCTCAGTCGTGTCCGACTCTGTGACCCCATGGACTATAGCCTACCAGGCTCCTCCCTCCATGAGATTCTCCAGGCAAGAGTACTGGAGTGGGTTGCCATTTCCTTCTCCAGGATATCTTCCCAACCCAGGGATCGAACCCAGGTCTCCTGCATTCCAGGCAGACACTTTAACCTCTGGGCCACCAGGGACAGTGCTTTTAAATCCTTATTAGACTGTATTTCAATTAGTTTTAGCCACTTGGTGGCTCAGATGGTAAAGCATCTGCCTACAATGTGGGAGAACCGAGTTCGATCCCTGGGCTGGGAAGATCCCCTGGAGAAGGAAATGGCAACCCACTCCAGTACTCTTGCCTGCAAAGTCCCATGGATGGAGGAGCCTGGTAGGCTACAGTCCATGGGGTCGCAAAGAGTTGGACACGACTGAGTGACTAAACTTTTCAACTTTCAATTAGTTTTGGAATTGGAAATTAGAAAGAAGATAGGATAATTCATTTGACAACAATGTCAGAGACGTGAGATTCTATCCTCATTTTGTTTTTTAAGATGATAATTATCAATGCTTGATCAGAAAAAAAAGGAGAAGTTATAAGTGACTTCTTTTTCTTTCTGCAAGATTTTTAAACAGAATTTTTGAAACTGATTTCAAACATTAAAAGAAAGACTATTTCCCCCTCTGGAACTATAAATTCTCCAACGCTGATGATCTTCAAGAAGGACATATTTTGTCTCTGTTAGCTGAAGATCATCTGTCTTTTAATTTATCTGAGTTTCTCAAGTAAACTTTAAAAAACATATATTGAAAAAAAGTGAAAAATAAGGATTCAGGTTTTGACTTAATATGCAGTAAACATAAGGTAAACTTTGACTGTTTTAATATATATCACCTTGTAAATATGAACATGAAATTCATACATAAAACTCTCGAATTTTTCTTTGAGAAATAAATGCTATCACAGACCATCTGGCGTCTTGTGATTCCTGAAATAAAATCTACTTCTGGGAACAATTTAAGCCATAGAAAAACATTGCTATGTCACAAATTAAACTTTCTTATTTTTTGGTCTTGGAATAATATCCTCCCTGGAAAAGTGTCTTTTTTGTGTGTGGATTACTTCCACCCTGGTTGCTACATTGTCTTCAATTTTTTTAGGTCAAAAATTTCTACCCTTAACCAGCTGACATGTTAGTTGCTCAGTTGTATCTGACTCTTTGTGATCCCATGGACTGTAGCCCACTAGGCTCTTCTGTCCGTGGGATTCTCCAGGCAAGAATACTGGAGTGGGTTGCCATGCCTTTCTCCAGGGGATCTTCCCAACCCAGGGATTGAACCTGGGTCTCCTGCATTGTTGGCAGATTCTTTGCTGTCTGAGTTACCAGGAAAGTCTACCTTTAGCCAGCTATATCCCCCCAAATACTGTGACATTCACCCTTTAAAAGAATATACTCTATATGTTAGGAATTATTCATGTTACGATGAAGGATACAAATATAAAATTTGCAATGCCTGCCTCAGGAAAGCTTGATGGTGAAAGCTAACAAGGATTATTCTTGTTTATCTCACTTTTCTTAATCTGAGACTAGAACATGTCTTTAATTTTGGGCATTACCAGAAAGTATAAGTTTTCTCAAATTTCCACTTATAGTTGAAAGATCTTTCACAAACAAAATAAAAACCCTGATGAGTATTCTTATCTCTGTTAAACTAGCATTAGAATTACCAAATGACCCAGCAGTTCCACTCTTGGGTATATATCCTCAAAAAACCCAAGCATTAATTTAAAATATACATTCACTCCAATGTTTATAGTAGCATTACTTATAATTGCCAAAATATGGAAGCAACGTTAGCATGCATCAACAAATGAATAAATAAAGAAGATGTGGTGTATGTATGTATATAGGCTTCCCTGGTAGCTCATTCGGTAAAACATCTGCCTGCAGTGCAGGAGACCTGCGTTTGATCCCTGGGTCGAGAAGATTCCCTGGAGAAGGAAATGGCAACCCACTCCAGTATTCTCGCCTGGAAAATCCTATGGATAAAGCAGCCTGGTGGGCTACAGTCCATGGGGTTGCAAGAGTTGGACACAACTTAGCTACTAAACCACCACTATACATATGCAGTGAAATACTACTCAGCCATAAAAAAGAAAAAGTTGAAAATTGCCATTTGCAACACCATGGAGTGTATTATGCTAAGTGAAATTAGTCAGACAGAGAAAGACGAATAGTGTATGATATCACTTATATGTGGAATCTAAAAAATAAAACAAACTAGCAAATATAGCAAAAAAGAAATGGACTTATAGAGAACTAGTGTTTACCGAAGGGGAGAGAGAAACAGGGAGGAGCAATGGTGGAGTTAGGGAGTAAGAGAGTAACAGGTACAAATTACTATGTATAAAATAAATAAGCTACAATGATATATTGTATATCACAGGGAATATAGTCTATATTTTATAATCACTATAAATGAACTCTAACTTTAAAAATTGTGAATTTTTATGTTGTACACCCGAAACATACAATATTATACATCAACTATGTTTTTGTTGTTGTTTAGTTGCTATGTCACGTCCGACTCTGTAACCCCATGGACTGTCGCCCGCCAGGCTCCTCTGTCCATGGGATTTCCCAGGCAAGATACTGAAGTGGTTGCCATTTCCTTCTCCAGGGGATCTTCCTGACCCAGGGATCAAACCCGCATTTCCTGCATCAGCAGGCAAATTCTTTACCAATGAGCCACCAGGAGTTACTTTAATTTTTTAAAAGAGCTATGCTAGATAGAGGTATGCTCTGGGTAATGTTGGTGCCTGGATGGACAGAGGTATTCAAATAAGACTGCGGTTGGGAGGCGGGGAGGGGAGGCCAGAGGAAGGCTGTTGGGAGGATGACAGCCTTGAAATGGCTTGAAGCCCCCTGAGGAGTTAGAGAGCTGGTGTGCCCAGGCTCTCAGGTAATAGGAGAGAGAGTTCACTGAGGCAAGGAATACAAGTGTTAACAGGGTGTGGAAATGGAGTGCTTCCTGTTGTTTTGAAAGGAGGCAAAAGCCCCAAAGCAGAGAACACAAGGAAATAAGTTCTCCTATGTTTCACAGAGAAGCTGCTAACAGACTTATTCCTACAGGGCTTTTTAAAAGATGGATGGGCAAGACCTGCCACTCTCACACTCCATTCCATCCAAATTAAGTAAATGATTAAAACTCTGAAGGCCTTTCTAAAGAAGTAGGCATCATTTCTCTTGAGGGGAAGCACGGCAGAATATCCATTCTGGTTCCTCTGAGGAAGAAGCCAGTTCAGAGGGGCCAGAGTCATCATTTATAGAGCAAAGGGACCGAAGGTGCCTACAAGAGAGGAAACCGGCAGAAGCAGACATTCCAAGGATTCTAATGAAATCATGTAATTCCTCAGATGAAGGTAAGAACCTGGGCAGGTGATAAAGGAAAAGGAAGGAAGTCAACAAAGTGTAAATAATTACTGAGACAAGGGGAGTTGAACCCCCTTGGGGAGCCCTGGGAAACACTGTAAAACAACCATCTCAGTTCTTGCTTGAGGGCTGCTGTTAGGAGATATAAAGCCAATGAGCCCAAGGACCTGTTGTGGTCAGCTCCACAGCCAGAGATAGCCCTTGGGCAAGGAGATGTGGATGTTGGCCTTTGAAAGTTAAGCACAAATTCCTGGAATAATAAAGACTGAGGGGAGTTGGCTGCCACCAACAGTGTTTACAAAATTTGGATTTGTAACATGATCAATGTGTAGTTTTCCAGAATGATGCTGAAATCTAGGAAAAATCATGATTATTTGATCAAGGGACTGGATTCTTAAAATGGTTTAAGCACAACACAAATACTTCATTTATAATTCCTGTGATAGTAGAGCTTCTGTAGGATAAAGTACATAGCAGTGAAAACAGTCATATGAGTAGTAATTCTAAAGAGTTAATCTAACTGTTCAACAAGAAATCTTAAAATTTTTGCGCATTGTTCTTGCACGCCTTGTTAAACTTTTCTTCCACACGATCCATAAACGCACTGTATGCATCTCGCTGCCTTCTGTGTCTCTTAAGGAAGATGGTACAAAGGAAGTTAGTGAAAGCAAGCATATATCTACTTTAATTTTCGCGTTATCTTTTAAAAAATTGGTATTTAATAATCTTTGGCTTTAAAAACTTGCTCCATAGACCAAATGCACATCTTGTTCTGTTTGTACACGCAAGACTATTCAAAGAAGCCTAATTTGTCCAGGGGAGAATTTGAGGCATAAAATGTGTTTCAGCATCTTTTTCAGAGTGTTTGGGAGAGCTTTCTTTTTTTTTTTTTTTTAAATTAATTTTTCTTTTTTTAGTTTGTTTTGCTTTACAATACTGTATTCGTTTTGCTACACATCGATGGGAGAGCTTTCTTGTCAGGCCTTATTTGAGTGCAATACACTCAAAATGGGCTGCTCCAAAAAAAGTGGGAGTAAATTTGGGAAAGATTTCCCACAACATTTAGCTTCAATCCACATGTCAACTATCTTTGTTATAAGAAAGAAAGAAAGAAAAAAACCTCAAATACTAGATAGTCCGTTGTTTGCATTTTAAGTAAAAGCAGAAATCTGAATACTTCACTTTTAAAGATGGGCATATCTTTCACTATAACAAATGAAAAATTCCTGCATTAAAGCAATTGTTAGCAACAATGCTATATACAAACCACAAAGCTATGGAAAAAGAGGCAAACTCACTGTGTATGAAGCAGATTTAACGGGCCAAGGGGCTTTTGGTAAAATTAGCTTTGAATCCCAGGTGCATTCACGAGGCTTGTAGGTGATAAATCTTTCTGTACTGTTCTGTTGACCATTTTTCAGCAATGGGCATCCACTTACTAGAGATAGGAAGACAAATGAGGAACTTAGCAGGGACATGAGTCTTTTTGTTCACGAAGTCTCTCACAAGATGGTCTCATTTTTAGAGATCAGGACCCAGGAGCAGTAAATTGCTGAGCAATTCATAGGTGCAAATCTAAATTAAAAATTGCTTATCCTTTCTACTATTTTTGCTAGAATTAATTTTGCCCTTCTCCAAGCATCAGTTCAAATCCTACCTTATTTTATTTCCTTGGGAACCTCTTTAAAAAATTTTTTCTCATTAGTGGTTTTGACTTGAAGGGCATATTTTGCATTCTACCTTATATTTGACTTAGATGTTTCCTAACATCAAAGACTTGGTCTTATAAAATATTTTTGGTGTTTCCTTCCACAGTGACTTAGACGTGAGGAAATTTGAGGTGTACTAATCTAATTAGGTTCAATTATGTACCTAGACAAGGTCTTTTAAATTTAATCCATGCTAAAATGTGTATATTATTTGCAAATAAATTATCTTAATTTTACAATTATAAAATTATTTGCTACTCATTTTGAAAAGAAGAAAATAAAATTCAACCATTAGCCCACTATCCAGAAACAACCATTGTTAACACCTTATTGGTTTATCATTGATATGTAATTATAATAGTAAATACAGTATGTATTAGCCTTATCCATATAAAAATACTGAATTATACAGATTAATTCTGCATAAATACCATACAAATGGCACCATAATAACACTAATGGTATGTATATTACCATGTGCTAGACAACATATGCTTTACAAACATTATGTACCAGATGCTTTATATATGTATGGGCTTCCCTTGTGGCTCAAATGATAAAGAATATGCCACCTTGCAGGAGACCAGTGATTCAATGCTCACAAAAATTTTATGATGCAAATTCCACTATTATCATTCCCATTTATAGGTAAGGAAACCAAGATATAGACAGCTTAGGTAATTTAGGGCAGTGAGGCCAGGATTCAAAGCTATGCATCTTGCTTCTGGAATCTATTTTAACTCACTGGTTCTCCACACAGAACACACTGAGTTACAACTCGATTTTTAATAATTTTTAGTAATATATTAAAAGTTATATCCATAATAAATCATATGGATTTTTGCCATCAATGAACTGAGAATTTAAAAAATTTACTGTATCATTAAAGGTGATGAGTAAAAAAATACCTTTTTAATTAGTTGCCTTTTTAAATATTCCTGTTAAGATATAATGCAGAAAGCTTATGTTTGCCACGTTTATAACTTTATAATAACAACTTACCCATACTTAAGTGTTGTGACTTAAATTTTAATCCAAAAGGATCCTTTTCATAAGTCGTCACAAAATTTGGTAAATTACATTCATTCTAGACATGTAAAGAGAAGATTGTGCTATTACTAAGAAATACTGTTTCTTATTGTTAACATTCTACTTGGAATTTGGTTTCTCCAAATATTAAATATTTCACCAGTAAAATGTATTCTGAGGATTTTGTTGTAGCATTTAAAACTTGCATATGAACAGTTGATGTAATAATCCAGGATTCCAGACAGTGTTTAACCAATTCTTTTTATGATGGCATGAGAACTTCACTTATCCTTCTGTGAATAATTTAGAAAAGATATTTTAAACAGGATAAAATAAAAAGAATCTATTCAGAATTTAGCAACACAATCTCAAATGCAAATAGAATTACATGTTTTATTTCTAGAGCTGAATTTATTTCAGGCAATAGGAAAAAATGTTGAATAAAGCTAAAAATGATTTGCTGAGATTGGAATAGAATAAATATTGATTGTTTTTAGTATATTATAAAACAAAGTTTTTTTTAATATGGCTTAAATGCACCAATGTGAACTAAAATAGAATTTGTACACTGCCCAGAACTAATCAAATAAAACAACACAAACGTCTCTGCTTGAAAGCTAAATCAGTGTGGCACAAAGAAGAACGAACTTGGGGATGTGATGCAGAAGTTAGACAAGTTTCTCTTTTTAGTGTTTCTAGTCCTGCCACAGCAAATAATAAAATATTAAAAGTCCCAAAGGAAACTCCTTAATACAAAATTTTTTATCTTTCATCAAATCCAATGTGAAGCCAAGTTCAGAAAAAAAAAAATAAAAATTGTCAGCTATTTAAAGCTGTAACAATACTGACATCTGGTGGTTGTATAATTTATAATCTTGCTGCCTCCCATTCACTCTTAACAAGCAAATTAATTGACATAAAATTTAAAAGTCCCAGATTGGGACTGACATATGCACACTACTACATATAAAATAGAAAACTAATAAGAACCTACTGATAGCACAGGAAACTCTGCTCAATGACCTATATGAGAAGAGAATCTAATGAAGAATGAATATATGTATATTATATATAACTGACTCATTTTGCTATACATCTGAAATGAACACATTATAAATCAACTATACTCCAGTGGAACTTTTTAAAAAGTTCCTCATTCCTTGAACTTTTATTTCTCCAAGTCATGCAATTCTAATTTTCAGTTCAGTTCAGTTCAGTTCAATCGCTCATTCGCGTCCGACTCTTTGCAGCCCCATAAATCATAAATTAAATAATTAAAATTAATTTAAATTAAATAAACCAATTGCACTTGATATTTAATTGACCTCCCCTCATTTACAAAGGTAATATGTTTCCATTTACTACAAACATAAGCATTTAGATGCCCTGGATAAGTAAATAAGGTTATAGATCAAAGCTTTTTGAATTGCCCAACTTTTATCTTAATAGGTCCTAAAAGTTCACTTTTATTGAGTACCTCAATATTTCCAACTTTGTTGTAAGAAATTTGTATATAATTTTCTCCTTCATTACTTAAAATAACCATATAAAACATGAAGTATTTTTATTCCAATGTACAAGGAGAGAGGCTTAACAACTTTACAAAATTATTAGAAAGTAAGAGAACTAGGATACTCAATGTTCTTAACTGTTTTCCTATATTTTCTCACTGGAATAAGCTTTTTCCTTTCTTTTTTAGATTTTCTGGTATTATCAGTCCTATTGCTTCTCTCTTTACCTAGCAAGAGTCATATTTATGTGAAGTATAGGCTATATTCATGTTCTAATGGAATTATATTTTGACCTAATCACATCTCCTTAAATATTTATTTCCCACCACAATTTTAAATTAGAAATTCTTGCTCATATAGAAAGACTCATTGAAGTAATGCAATATCCCCTCTTTGTCAATTTTCATTCATCAGCCATTTGTTCCATGATTGATTCATTACTAGACAGTAAACTCCTGGAAACAGTTTTCCAAACATACTTCAGTCCAAGATCTTCTTGAACCCTTTCTTGAATGGCTTTCTAAAGCCATCCCTAAACTGGTCATCCCTTCCAACAGATAAAACCCCATCAGAAACATCAATCAGGGTCTTGCCTCTCCTTTGCCATTCATTTGTTGCTGAATTTGAATTGCATCGTTCCATGAGAAATACTGCTGCAACTTTATACACATTATATTCACATATAGTTTTTTTATTCACATAATAGTTTTTATAGTTAAGAAATGAATAAAAATAATATATTTTCCTTATATCTGTTTTAAATTATTTAGAATCAAATGCTTTTTTTGTACCTGTCTAAAGTCATGTGGTTTTGGATTGAGGTATACACCATTTGGATATTTTCCACTCTCCACAAACATTAACTTTGCTTTATGTGAATCCAGACGTGGAAACGTAGTTATAAATTTAGGAGATGTGGCCTTCTTGGGAGGATTCCTTAGGCTGGGAAGGTGAACCATTTTTCCTGGAAAATCAGGGATTTTTCTTCTTTCTTCTTCCATGATGGTCCTTGATGGCTTTTCTGCAAGCCTCAAAGATGTATACAGCTTATAACTAAAATCAGGAGGCTTTATTTCCCAAATGTTGACTTTTACTTCAGATTGTGGTGGTTCAGTGGATTTATTTTCCATTTGGAGTTGCGGTCTTGCATGAGACAACGCAGCCTCTCTGCAGCTTCCCTGCCTCTCCTACCTGTCTGGGACACAGGGGCGTTTTCACAGGTTGAAATCTGCAACAGATATGGAAACTGGTGAAGTATGCCACTGTAGCAACAGTGTATCGAATATTTTCTCTCTTGCCCAGGGTAAGCTCTAAAAGATTTATGAAGCAGGAAAAAAAAAAAGGCTCAGACATGATAGGGAGTGTGTGCAGAAGTGAAGAAAGTATTGTGGTGGCTGCAAGTATTTATTCAACATGTTTGTCACTGCAGTTACTGAGCTATGGGCTAGGAATTCAAAACAATTAACTTGAAATCCATATCTGTAAAAAAGGGAGAGAAATTGGGAGAAAGGAATGAAGACAAAAAATAAAACCTATGTAATATGATAGATACCACAAGAGTTTTATGAATGAAGATAAAAATAAAGCCCATGTAATGTGATAGATATTACAATAATGTTAAGAGAGGCCTGGGAGAGTGCACAGCTCTATCAGGAAAATAGAAGTGACATTGAAAGAAAAGTCATCACTTGCACTGATCTTGAAGAATAAGGAGAAATAAGTCAGGGGGGTAAAGTAAGGAAATAGCATTTCACCAAGGCACAGACAGTATGTAAAACTTGTCATAAGCTATTTCTGAGGTATCTGTGGCCATCTAAACCATGGTAAGTGTATTGGGCTTCCCTCACAGCTCAGTTGGTAAAGAATCCACCTGCAATGCAGGAGACTCTGGTTCGATTCCTGGGTCTGGAAGATCCCCTGGAGAAGGGATAGGTTACCCACTCCATTTTGGGCTTCCCTTGTGGCTCAGCTGGTAAAGAATCCACCTGCAAAGTGGGCATATGTAGCAGAAACATAGCGTATGTATGTGAAGAGGTAGCAGAATAAAAAGATTGAAAAAAAATCAGTTGCGGTTATATCACCAAAGGTCTTTTATGATACATCATTTTAACAAATCAAAGATCCCACAAAATTCTTAACCAAGATAAGAAATACAAGAGGAGGAAGAGTTTATGGAAAGAAGTTATAATAATAAGTAGGTTTAAGCAAAATATATGTCCACTATATAACTCAAAGTATAGGCCTGTGGCTAAGTCAGCTTTTGCTATAATAATGCTTTTTAACAAGCTGCCCCAAAACTCAGTGACAAAAGCTCAATGACTCAATGGCAACCGGAGGTCCTTCATCCCCTCCTTGTTCTTAGAGTGCGTGCCTCGCTTGAGTTTCCTGATCTAGAGGTTGCCCAAGTAAACATCCTTAAGATAGTACTGTGTTGCTGAGGCTATCTGGACAGCATACGTGACTTTAACTAGGGAAAGTGAAGTTACTCAGTTGTGTCTGACTTTGCGACCCCATGGACTGTAGCCCACCAGGCTCCTCTGTCCATGGGATTCTCCGGGCATGAATACTGCAGTGGGTTGCCATTTCCTTCTCCAGGTAATCTTCCAGACCCAAGGATTGAACTCAGGTCTCCCGCATTGCAGGCAGATGCTTTAACCTCTGAGCCACCAGGGCAGACCCCTGGGAACCAGGGAAATCCTCTCTATAAACTTTCAAGATTGAGGCAGAGAGTGGGGAACCAGTGCAGAGATCTACTTGTCTTGCAGCTGCCTAAGACAAGCCACATATGTAAGTTCCTTTGCTTCTTAAACCTGCCTACCTTCCTATCTGCAATGGTCTACCTCTGTCTTTGGTCTTTCCTTGCCTTCCATGTACAGGGACCAGGTTCAGATTACACTTGGGTAGCTCCTGAGGACGTGGCAAAGTAACAAATGGATGAAGAACATGTTGTATATACAGAAAATATTCAGGCTTTAAAATGAAGGAAATTCTGCCATGTGCAACAAGATGAATGAACTTGGAGGTCATTATACTAAATGAAATAAGCCAGTCATAGAAGGACAAATACCGCATGATTTCACTTATATGAAGAAATCTAAAATAGTCAAACAGAAATGGAGAGTAGAATGGTGGTTGCCAGGGTTGGTGGGGTGGGAAATGAGGAACTGGTATTCAACAGGTATAATGTTTCAGTTATACCAGTCGAATAAGTTCTAGAGGTCTGCTGTACAATGGTGTACTATGTTAACAGTATTGTATTGTACACTTGAAAGTCTATCAGGAAAAAAAAATTAATAAATAAATTAAAAAAAAAAAAGGAAAGTCTATCAGGAGGCTAGATCTTATGTTGAGGATTCTTACTACATTTTTTAAGCTGAATAGAGACCAAAAAGAGAGTGATATCTTAATATCTGAGTGAGAAGATTAGAAATTTCCCCAAGTGTTCAAAAATATATTATCCTCTGTTGTTCAATAATATTATAAAAATAAAGGTGATTTGTTGAATAGGGAGCCACTTACAATCTCTACAAAATTACTACAAAATAAGTTAATTATTAAAGTACTATACCAATTAACAAAGTGTGGATATAGGATGTAGGTTTACCATTTCCTAAGCAATGCTAAAAATATGTTAAATTAAAATATCTTAATTTCATGTTTCTATATTATGCTGTTGTTCAGTCGTTAAATCATTTCTGATTCTTTGCGAATCCATGGACTGCAGCATGCCAGACTTCTCTGCCCTTCGCTATCTCCTGGAGTTTGCTCAGATTCATGTCCAAATAGTCCCAGCACCACATTGATGGTGGTGTCATCCAACCATTTCATCCTCTGGTGCCCTCTTCTTTTGTCTTTGATCTTTCTCAGCATCAGGGTCTTTTCCAATGAGTTGGCTCTTCACATCAGGTGGTCAAAGTATTGGGGCTTCAGCTTCAGCATCAGTCCTTACAATGAATATTCAGAGTTTTGATTTCCTTGCAGTCTAAAGGAGTCTTCTCCAGTACCATAATTCCAAGGCATCAGTTCTAGGATGCTCAACATTTTTTATGGTTCAACTATCACATCTATATGTGATTACTGGAAAAAGCATAGGCTTGACTATATGGACCTTGGTCGACAAAGTGATGTCTTTGCTTTCTAATATACTGTCTAGGTTTGTCATAGCTATTATACAGTAACAATAGGAATGTCTGCATAGAAATTAAAAGGGTTTGTAAATAAAGGATGTTAAAAGAGAAAAGGTGACAGAGGGGAGGGCACGCTGGCCCATAATTGGTATTTTTATTTCCCTTCTCATATCTATGCATAACTTTTTATAACCTGGGCCATTTAACTATATAACCAATAATTATTTATTATTCTTATTAACTTTAACCAAATCAATCTTATGTGATCATCTGGTTTCATATGCATAGTAGTCTACTGGAAGACAGTGAATGGGAAAGAAAATATGAATTAGTTTGGTTTATTTTTCTCATAAACTAATAAATTTGCATGTTGGGTGCTTCTGAATCTGGCTAATGTGACTTCAACACTGACCCACCCCCTCGCTAGGAGATGATGAAAGTAAGCCCTTGACAGTCAGTGGTGAATTTGCTTACAGTTCATGCCTTCTTTTATAAGTCTCTTGCCTCACCTATGATCCTTCACATTTCTGTTGAAATGTAGTTTTTCATTTCTGAGGCACACTGAAGGCTCAGTCTTGACTAAAATTGTAAATATACCCATCTCCTGCAGGGCTCAGAAATCTGGTTACATGAGCAAAGAAAACATGAGCGTATTGATTCATGGCCAGGGTTTTGTAATCAGCTGCCATGAAAAGAAAAAGAGGTTGAGGGTGTCGGTAAGCGAGACAACAAAGTGTCTCACCAGGATGTACAGCTACGAAGAAGCTAAGCAGGAGGTTTATAAACTGGAAGAATAAGAATAGGTCTAATTGGTATGAAAAACAAGTATCACGGTAGTAAGAGAGCTAGACAGTCAAAAGATTAAGAAGCTCTAACTGAAGAATTGGAGAAGGTGATGGCACCCCACTCCAGTAACTGGAGAATGCAGTGAGGTCTAGACTTCCTTTTGACTAGGTAGCTGATAGTAGACACAAGCTCTTGCCACTACTGCTGTGTCATCTTCTTGCCACTACTGCTCATTTCTGTCTCTGTCTGTATATGTCTGGGGCTTCTTGGCTACCAAAAACTGTAATATGCAATATATAAACCAGGGATAAATTATCTTTAATTTGTATGATACTTCATTGTGTCCTTATATTATGAAGTTATTGCTACATATTATTCAAAAGAATAATATGCATGTAAAATTAAGCTTCTGTGATATACAAATCATGTGTTAGCATATATCATTGTGATCTCGGGTGGCCTCGGTTGGCAATGGCTTGGAGCAAGGCTTTGGTTCCCAGGATATTGTGGCTGAGTCACAGCAGTGAAAGCACCAGATCCTAGCTACTAGACCAATGGGCAGTGACAGGGCCCTGGCCCTTCAGCTTTGCAGAAAAGAATTCCCACAAAGATGGAAAGTACTGAAATAAGTAAAGTATTTATTAAGAGGAATAAACGAGTATAATTGAAATCAATTCTGAATATTCACTGGATGAATCGGATGATGCTGAAGTTGAAGCTTCAATACTTTGGCTACATGATGTGAAGAACCAACTCATTGGAAAAGACCCTGATGCTGGGAAAGATTTAGGGCAGGAATAGAAGGGGACGATAGAGGATGAGATGGTTGGATGGCATCACTGACACGATGGACGTGAGTTTGAGTAAGCTCTGGGAATTGGTTATGGACAGGGAAGCCTGGCGTGCTGCAGTCCATGGAGTCACAGAAATGGACAAAAGTTATCAACTGAACAATAAAAACAATGCATGGAGAGACACACGGGCAGACTCAGGGAGACAGAGAGGGGCTGAGTCACACCCTCATGGCAGTCTGAATTGCTTTCATGGGACATTTCTTCCGGGTTTCCTTGGCCAGTCATTTTGATCTGTCTGGTTCACTGTCCATATTTGGTATATCTCAGGATCCTCCCATGCGTGTGCATGTATCTCTAGGGTCCAGGCTCATCCCTCAATTGTCCTGTTATTCTCATCTTGGAGTTTCAGCCTTTAGGGAATGAATCTCCAGTTGCTTTACCCTTTGGGTGGGGGTGGCCCATCTGCCTCCTCCCGCAACTGTAGTCCCAGGATACCCCAGCAGAAAGAAATCAATGGAGATCTAGTTGAATGACTGAAGCTTGTGATGGCAATATCACGTTATGCTCCTCGCTTTATGTGGAAAAAGCTAAAGCACAGAGAAATATGATCATAAGATTTGAGGTTGAGAAAGTAAGAAACAATAAACTAGTAATCTCATTTAGTCAAAGATTCAGTGGTAAATGTTGATATTACAGAAGCTGTACTTTGCCAAGATGTCTCACGGAAATAATAGAATAGTTTAATCTGCATTCAACAAGCCCAGTTATTCTCTATCTAATAAATTACCTGGTCTTAAGGATTAGTTTAAATGCCGCTCCAATAAAAGCTTTCCCAGATCTATCAGAGTTCATATTTCCTTATGAATACAGCAGTGGAACTCAGAGTTACATTTTGCCTTGTTCCTTGTATTAAAGCTAGTTAATTCCAAGATCTGACCCAAATTAGACTGTAACATTGAGTCAAATATACCTATTTTTACAAACACTATGTAGGGTTTTGCATATTTTAGGTTGAGTCATTTGAAATTTCTTTTATTCAATGAGATTTTTCAACCTTACAAAAATGCAAACTTTAAATGGTTCCATGATAAGAGGAATAATTTTATGTGCCAAATTCTGGAAATTACAGATTTTTTTTGAAACTGTACCTAAAAGTTCAAATATCTAATTATATTTTTTCTAAATAATGAAAACTTCTAATAGTGGCAATATAAAAAATAAACTTTAATTTAAATTTCTTCCTCAATACTTTCTACTAGAATGTCACAAAATATTTTTGTTATCTGCTTTTATAACCAGATTTTAAAATAAATGCATTCCTTAGGTTAGTAAATGTATGCAAATTTAAGCTTATTTTGCTCACAAATATGAGTTTAATTTTGTAAACTGAAGTATTTGGGAAGCTAGACAGACAGAGAGATAGTGATACAGATATATACCCGATACCTAAATGCTGCCAGCAAGCAAAAAGCATTGTAAAATAGTCTGCTATTACAATCACAGTGAATTCCTTAGACCAGGAATTAATTTACATTTTAGATTTATAAAGAAATTCAGCACTTCCAGCTTCCTCCTTCTTAACATATCTCATGATTTCCCATTTATAATATTATATATAAAGAGATCGCTTCTCTCATAAATGAGTTCATGTCATATATTTTAACATAAAGTACACAAATTCAAAAGACCTAGATAAACTGACAAACTGGAATAATTCAAAATAAACATAAAAAAGAAGCATTCATTAGAAAATCAGTAACTTAACTCACCACTTAAAATTCCAAGTTTTAATAAAATTGTTTTTGGCAGTATGCCTCAGAAGATGTTTTCTGCAAAGCCAGATGAGACTAAACAAACAGATAGTTTATAAGGAAACATTTAGCCTTTGCTTTACCAAAGATCTCAAAGTGCATTTAAGTTTTACCCGCCTGGGTTGCTAAGAAACTGAATTAATTTTCTAAAGGACTCAAGTCAGAGTAGGGAAAAAAAAAGAGTGAAAGTAGGACCTCTAATGTTCCCTAAAACCTAGCAACAAGGCAATAACTCCTGAGCTCTTTTTGGAAGTGTTAGAAAATTAATATACTACAAAATTCAAAACTTAGTAAACATCAAGAGAGAAAATAATCCCACTCTAGAGCAGTTTTACTAAATAATGTCTTTACAGTTCACTTTTTATATTTGTTTAGTAATCTTTTTGTAAGTCAACATGAGTTCAACATTTAAGATAAGCACAATTTGAAAAGCAGGTTCAACTCTTTTCTTACCTTGGGCTTAAGAATGTTTGAGTTAATTTCCTCAATGTTCATTTTATAAGGCAAGTGAGGATTATAAATTCTTCCATAATTTACAGCATAACCTACTGATTTCTGCAAAATGAATTATGGAGAAACTTTCTGTTTTCACTGGTCAAATTCTACACTCAGTGATCTCTTGGTGAGATTAAAAAATAAAAAACACCTCCTAGAAAATTTCAAATGTGTACCCAAATAGACAGAATTGCATAATGAATCTTCATGTTACCATCACCTGGCTAAAAAGTTGAGCAACTTATAGCCCAATTGCTTTAAATATCCTCCAACTTATCTCCTTCTCTTCTTCTTATTTTGAGGCATCATATCAACTTATTGAGCTTCCTTGGTGGCTCAGTGGTAAAGAATTCTCCTGTCAATTCAGGAGATGTGGGTTTGACCCCTGGATTGTGAAGATCCCCTGGAGAAACAAACAGCAACCCATTCCAGGATTCTTGACTGGGAAATCCCCTGGACAGAGGAGCCTGGCTAGTGGGCTACCGGCCATGGAGTCACCAAAGAGCTGGACACTACTTAGCGATTATACAAGAACAAAACAATCAACTTATCAGTAATTATTTTAGAATGCTTCTGTTAGACCTCCCGGTCTTTGCCCAGGACCCGTCGTCGCCAAGATCACCGAGACTCGGACTCGATGCAATTAGCAAGAGGATTTATTAAGCCGACGCGCCGGGGTTCAATCTCCACCCGAGGAGATGAACCCCGAACAATTGTTACAGAGCAGTTTATAAGCAAAAATTCATAAACAGGTGCAGTTGAGATGGAGTGTTTTGATTGGTTTACAAACTGTGGCCTTTCCGGGGATAGGTTCATTCGTTATTAGGCCTAAATAGCTAACTAACCTACAATTATGCTGTTTTAGTTGAATGGCCCGAGGCAATCAACTTTTAGCTTGACTCTTGGGGGGGCTGTATTCTTAAGATGCGAGTATGATCCCCTTGTTTTTCTTTCCTCTTAAGACAATAGCCCTGATTTAAGATTAACAAAGAGCCCGTGGGTGCAGGTCTGTTTCTTTAGAGCCCCTAATAAATTTTTAACCTTTCTCCTTGTTCCCTGGAATGCTCCCGAAGAAGTCAGAAGACACTGTTCTCATACCTATGTCCCTAGTGGCGCCTCTCATGGTAGACTGATTACAGGCTAGGGAACAAATCAGGGCTAGAAACAGTTTTTACAACCTCAGGCTGCCCAGACTGGTCTCTACACTTCCACTAAAAGAGAAAACACTTAAAGAAAAAGCATAAGCATAGCACCACTATGAAATCTCAAAAAAAAAGAACATCAACTCATTGATACTAATATCTAGGCAAAATTCAAGTTTGTAATTATCCCACAAAAGTCATAAATATTTTTGGTTTTATTTTTCTCTTTATAATTTGTTTGTGATTTGGGCTAGTTATTTACCCTCTTTTGGTCCAAAAAATTCCTGTGACCTGAGCATTAGCTTCTCTTTTTCTCATCTTTTTCTAATGAAATTAGGGCATCTCAACACATTCCAGAATTCTTGCCTGGATAATTCCATGGACAAAGGATGCTGGCAGGCTCTAGTCCATAGGGTAGAAAAGAGCTGGACACAACTGAAGCAACTTAGCAGGCACGCATGCATAAAACTGCCTGAACCAAGATCCCTAATGTCTAGAGTCTTTTGACTATCTTATTATTTCATCTGAAGTGAAAGTTCACCCCTGGGTGGCAGTGAATTGCTTATATATAATTTTATCTCAGTTTATAAACTGAAGCTCAAACATCAATTTACCTGCGCTGTTTTTCCCAATATTCCATTTCATTATGTTTTTTCCTTGGGGAAATGACAGTAGAGTTGGGTTTACTCAATCTCTTAGAGTTTTGGAATAAATTAACCTATCTTTATGCTATCTAACATGTATCTCTCTCACTCTCTACATAGGCATGCATATGATTCTTTCTCAAAAGAATATGTTCAAAGTGCCTTTTTATGTTTGTTCAATACTATTGTGTAGGATGTGAAAATACACAGGGCATGGCCTTAGATTTCAAGAAAATTATAAATAATTCACTAGAAAAGATACAACCCTATAAGAATACATCTTAAGACTAAGTACTAAATGCCAAATAATCAGTCCTGACAGTTACTCTCCTGGGAAATTAATGAGGGGGCAGGTCCTTGAAGTAAGAACATCTCTGAAAATTTCTTTAGAGCAACAAAGATCTATTCTGATCTTTCACAACAGCAAAGTTCTTAGTAAAAACGAGAGGAAGGGAAGGTGGTTTAATGGGTAGACACCATAAAAGCTACTATAATTCTCTTTAATGCTTTACGAATGCTTTTCAAGAGGTTTCTGCTAGGGAAATACTGTTTTGTGGTTAAGTGACTAAAGTTATATATAGAACCATTCAAAAACCTCCTGTTATGTAGATATGAATGTATAATACATTTTTACTGCACATAAATATCTATGATATGTGAAAGGATCTGATGCTCAGCTTCCCTAAAATTAGGAAGGTAACCTGTTGTGACAAATAAAAATCTCCATATTCTGACTTTCATGTCTCCTGGTACTAAGTGCTGACTGAAAAAAAAAAAAGTGCAACTTGAAAGTTGAGAGTTAGATTTTATTCAGTGGGAATGTTAGGACTTGAGCCGAAGAGACAGTATTTCAGGGGACCCCAAGAGAGCTACCTCCAAGGAGGCAGGGGAGGAGGCAGGCTATATACAATTTGCAACAAGAAGCAGGTAATCTGAATATTAAAAGATTACACTAAATTAAGAAAAAGTAAACCTCTCACATGAAGAGATTTAGCAATCTTCAATATATGAGAAGATGCAACCATCTGGGCTTGCTGAAATAATCTCTTTCATATGCATCTAGCTATCTGGGGCCAATTGAGCTTTCTTTGTTGTTTACATACTTGTTCTTGTTTACCATAAGAGATGGCAAATCTGTCTGATGGCCGCCTCACACACCTCAACTCCTCAGCACTTACCAGAGAGGAAGTAGCTGACGGCTTCCAAATAGCTGGTTTTATTTCACCTGCGCTCAGAAACCTGCATTTGGAAAAGCCTTGTTTACTGGTAGAGCTTAGAGCAGAAAACATTTTATTTTACATAAGGAATGTGCACATTTCTTAAAAGGCTACTTGAATACCATAATAGCATATGTTTATATTGATTCAAATAAATTAACTTAAAAAGTATTGTAGTAGTAATCTTATCACATAGCTGGTAACTATAGTTCAAAATACTCCATAAATCAATGAGAAAGTAAAATAGGTTTGCAATTATGTTCAGAATTTTTTTTTAAAAGGGTGGGAATTTCTTGGGAAGAGGGAATAATATTACGTGTGCCATATGCAGCCAAATGGCTTTGTTTCTATTTTATGTCCTTCTTTATGAAAGGGAAAAATTTCCATACCGAAAATAGCAAAGAAAAATAGGAACAAATTGAAGCTTGAGTTACGTGAAAAGACAATAAGATAGTATAGTTATTTACATGAATTTGGATCTATAAAACCATAGGGGTTACATTTCAGAACAGTTAGTACTGGCAGCAGGAAATGAGGTGGTACTTTGAATATTCGTCAGGAGGACAAAATTGTGTTAAGAGTTGTTGAGGGAGTGTGTAATTTCCTCAGTTCTGTCTCACCACAGCAAAAAATTGAAACAGTTTTATTTTGAAACCAGCTCAGTTTTATTTGGTAGACCAGTGTTATAGCTCAGTTTTACTTAGCAAGCAAGGAAAACACATGCTCTGAGGCGTGAGGGTGGGCCAACCCAAAAGAAGAGCTCAATTTTGGCTCTTCTTTTTATTTGTTTTTTCTCCTCTACCTGAGCCTGCCCTATGTAAACTGGCTAGCCAGGAGGGCTGTTTGTTTCACCTGAGGTTCCCACTCCAGTTCTCAGATTTTCTTCTGTTCCATTTTTGTGGACTTTTCCTTTCTTTGTCCTTCAGCCGCCACCATTTTGGACTCCTTTTTCCTATTGTAACTATCTAACATTTCCCCCTCAAGATATGAGAGGCCCAATTCTTTGGGAATAGGGTCATCGAGGTCTCTCTGTCTACCTTCTGCTGAACTGGGATGGTGAGGGGCATTGGGCCTCCCCCTCTTGCTAGTCTCGAGCCTCAGAGTCCTTATAGCAGTGTCCATTCAAGGATGAGTGATATTTTCCAAGGTCAGGTGTAGTATTATATATCCTTGTTGAACTGGAACTACTGTTAGACCTCCCGGTCTTTGCCCAGGACCCGTCGTCGCCAAGATCACCGAGACTCGGACTCGATGCAATTAGCAAGAGGATTTATTAAGCCAACGCGCCGGGGTTCAATCTCCACCCGAGGAGATGAACCCCGAACAATTGTTACAGACAGTTTATAAGCAAAAAATCATAAACAGGTGCAGTTGAGATGGAGTGTTTTGATTGGTTTACAAACTGTGGCCTTTCCGGGGATAGGTTCATTCGTTATTAGGCCTAAATAGCTAACTAACCTACAATTATGCTGCTTTAGTTGAATGGCCCGAGACAATCAACTTTTAGTTTGACTCCTGGGGGCTGTATTCTTAAGATGCGAGTATGGTTCCCCTCTGTGTTTTTCTTTCCTCTTAAGACAATAGCCCTGATTTAAGATTAACAAAGAGCCCGTGGGTGCAGGTCTGTTTCTTTAGAGCCCCTAATAAACTTTTAACCTTTCTCCTTGTTCCCTGGAATGCTCCCGAAGAAGTCAGAAGACACTGTTCTCATACCTATGTCCCTAGTGGCGCCTCTCATGGTAGGCTGATTACAGGCTAGTGAACAAATCAGGGCTAGAAACAATTTTTACAACCTCAGGCTGCTCAGACTGGTCTCCACACTACATGTTGTAGCTTGTTGACCTGGGCAGAGATGAAATGGGTTAGAAAATTGATAATACAAGGAGCAATCATAAGCAGCATCAATATGAGGATAACAGGGATTAGTAGGGGCATTTGCCAACTCTAAATTCCCTTTCGCCAGGAGAAGGATTCCCCCAAAGGGAGATTATAGTCACCCTGAGGACTCTCCAGCTCATTCTTTGAGATCCCATAGGGTCAGAATGTTTTTCTTGAGGACTGTGAGACTTTTTAAAACTTAGCTGGAGGTATTTACCCAGAAGCAATATGTCTCATTCAAGATTGCTCAGGTTCCTCCTTGTTCAGAGATCAGGAGATCTACCTTCTGCCTATTTTGGAGTATAACCCTGCAAACCTGTGTTGGCTCTTTAGAGCTATCCTGAGAAATCTTATCCTCAGAAACTCAATTTTTGTGGTGTTCATTTGAATGGCACTCATCTGTAGTCCTGAATGTGTATCTGAGCCCTCCCAGCGCTCGCAGGTATATTGAGTGTCCTCTTCTGTTTCCTTTCACAGCTTGTTTGTGAGTAGTGAATTCAGGAGTCGTATCCTGGTACCTTGACTGCTGTAGGGGTAGAAATATTACAGGATAGTGGCCCTTCCATGTGGGCTGGAGTTGAGCCTTTAGGGACCCATCTTTCCAGACTTTAATTAGGACTTGAGTCCCTGGAGCATATAGGGGTGGCTTTTTATAATCTTTCGGACCTTGGTTGATGCCTCCAAACATATATCTTGTTGGAATTGTCCAATGGCCATGGTATAAGACTGGACAGTCTGAGCCTCTGGATCTAGGGAAAGGTCACTGAGATAAACAAAATGTCTCCCATATAGCATCTCATAAGGACTAAGACCAACCTGTTCCTTAGGGGCAATATGGGTGGAGAGCTATTGGTAAAGCCTCCTTCCATCCCAGGGAGGTCTTCTGGGTCATCATTTTTATCATCGATTTTAAGAAATGGTTGGCTCTTTCTACTTGTCCTGAAGACTGAGGCCTCCAGGCACAATGGAGATAATAAATAATGCTCAGTGCTTTAGAGATCACTTGGGTGACCTTAGAAGTAAATGATGTCCCATTGTCACTTTGTAATGATCCAGGCAGGCCAAATCTTGGAATGATTTCATGGAGCAGTTTTTTTACTACCTCCTCAGCCTTCTCAGTCAGGGTAGGAACATCTCCAATCTACCCTATGAATGTATCTGCCATGACTAATAGTTACTTATGCCCTTGAGAAACTGGCTTTTTGGTGAAGTCCACCTGCCAGTCCTCTCCTGGCCACGTTGTTAGATGGGCTGGGCCAGCTGGGGTCTTTGAGCTCCTTGGGGGTTGTTTAATTGGCAAGTGGGACAAGAGGAGACTACTTACTTGCCTTATAGTCAGTCATCTGGAGGCCTATCCCTCTGAAAGACCTTTCTAGTCATCTTTGGAGGGCCTTTTCCCCTAAATGGGTGGCGGCTTGTAAGGAGTTAACCAACTTCCATTGGAGGTTCCCAGGCAGAAAAAGGAGACCCTCTTTTTGAAACCACCCCAAATGATCTTCTTGAAGCTCTCACCCTTAGCTTTAAGAGTCTCACCTTCAGTATATGAAGGAGTTTCTGGCAAATTAGTCTGTGGAACTAAGGTGGCAACCCCTATTAGGTCATTGTTCTGTAATGCTGCTCTCTTAGCTGCCTGATCAGCTGCTTGGTTCCCTTGCGCCACTTCTGTGCTCCCTTTTTGGTGTCCTTTACAATGGGAGACTGAAACCTCAGCAGGCAGATACTGCCTCCAAGAGCATTGTCTTCTCACCTCTTTCTGTCTCTTCTCAGCCTTCAGCCTCTTGATGCCTTTCTTCACTCCCATTTCATATGACTAGTATCCTTTGTGTCATCCTGCAGTGGTTGATAATTCTTGTTTTACCACCTCATTAGCTGCTGCCCTTCATAGCATTCTAAAATAATTGTTTACTCTCTTTTATGCCAATTAAAAATACTAACACTGTTCATCATTTGTAAACTCAAGTATAATTTACTTCTTTTCTCAAAGTACTGATAAAAAGTTTTAGTTCTGTTTAGTAGTTAGAATGGGAAAAAGGAGTCCAAAATAGTGGTGGTTAAAAGACAAAGAAAGGGAATAGCCCGTAAAAAGGTAACAAAGGAAAAATCCATGGACCAGAGTGAGAACCTCAGGAGAAACAAACACACCCAATTCCAGGCTAGACCTAATTTGCATAGCGCAGGCTCACAGGGGAGGAGACAAAACATATAAAAAGAGGAAGCCAAGACTGGTTGGGGCCTCTCCTTTGCAGTTGGCCTGCCCTCATACCTCAAGGGTGTACTATTCTTTGTTTATCAAATAAAACTCTGAGCTGTAACCAAGATGTTACACTGGTCCACTATTTCAAATCTTTGTTGCGGCAAGACAAAACCAAGGAAATTACACACTTTTCTGACAGTTCTGTTTGTCCAGTTTCAAAACAGTACAAAACATACTTAAGAATAATAATCTACAGGCTTCCAGTTCAAGATTGTGGAGTAGAAGGACATGTGCTCATCTCCTCCTGCAAGAGCACCAAAATCATAACTAGTGTTGAACAACTATTGACAGGAGGACTTGAAACCTACCAAAAAAAGATACCCCATGTCCAAAGACAAAGAAGAAGCTGCAGCCAGATGGTGGGAGAGGTACAATCACAATAAAATCAAATCCCATACCTGCTGAGTGAGTGACCTACAACCTGGAGAACATTAGTACAAAAGAAGTTCTCCCACTGTTGTGAAGTTTCAAAACCCCACATCAGGCTTCCCAGCCTGGGGATTCAACAAAGGGACTGGGAATCCCCAGGAAATCTGACCTTGAGGGCCAGTGGGATTTGATTACAAGACTTTCACAGGACTGGGGGAAACAGAGACTCCAGTCTTGGAGAGCACAAACAAAATTTTGTGCATACCAAGACGTAGATGAAAGGAACAGTGACTCCACAGGAAACAACCAAAGCTGCTAGTGTTGGAGGGTCTCCTGTGGAGGTGTGAGTCAGCAGGGACTCACTACAGGGACGGGAGGACTGGCAGCTGTCTGGGAAGGTCCCCTTTGGTGTTAACCATCTTGGACGTCGCCATTAACCTGACCATAGAGCCATAGCCTTAATTTATGGCTGAAATTATTATAGAAGCTTTAACCCACTACAGTGCATATGTTAGAACACTTGAGAACACTGATAGAGCTATAAAAAACTTAATGTACAATTAAAAAGTAAAACTAGGGAATTCTCTGGTGGTCCAGTGGTTAGAACTCAGTGCTTTTGCTGCTAAGGGTACAGGTTCAATCCCTGGTTGGGGAATTTAGATAATGCAAGCCACACAGTGCAACCAAAAAAAAAAAAAATTGATAATAATAAGCAAAATCAAAACGTATTAATGATTTTAAGATGATTAAAGAAAAATATTTGATCATTTTATTTTACTTCTGTGAAGCTAGGTAGTGAAAAAAACTATAAAGGACCAAAATGGGGAAGTGGAGAAGGCAATGGCACCCTACTCCAGTACTCTTACCTGGAAAATCCCATAGACAAAGCCTGGTAGGCTGCAGTCCATGGGGTCGCTAGGAGTTGACACGACTGAGTGACTTCACTTTCACTTTTATGCATTGGAGAAGGAAATGGCAACCCACTCCAGTGTTCTTGCCTGGAGAATCCCAGGGACAGGGGAGCCTGGTGGGCTGCAGTCTATGGGGTCGCACAGAGTCAGACATGACTGAAGCGACGCAGCAGCAGCAGCAGCAGCAGCAGCAATGGGGAAGTAAGATTTTTTTTAAAGGGACGAAAGGATAGACTAAGCAACTTTTAAAATTATACAGTAAAACATGTTGCAAAAACTAAGGGCCTCTGAAAATGCAAACTTAAACTTGAAAGAATCACAGCAGAGCCCTAGAAAAAAATTGCAAAATTGATATGATATACCTTTATTTCCTGTCCTTTTTCTCATTCTATCCCTTACTGGCTCTCAAACAAAAGTCATTCCATCCAAGTCAAGCATGCAGAGAGTTTAATTTTTAGAATTTACCACCTTATTGAAACTGACCTTATCTCTTTACTCCATGATCAGAGGTCAAGTAACTAACACACAATTAATTCATGCTATTATCAGAGTTCTCCCTTCTAATAACAAATCAATGTTTGGTGTCACTAGTACTATGAGTAACATAGTCATAACCCCAACTTAAAAAAAAAAAAACTGCATGCATCTTTTCATCCTGAAATTACTTTTATGTAACTTATTGGTAATTTCCCTATCTATCCTTTAGTAAAAATTAGGAAGCTTGCTTAATAAAAGGGAAGCCGTTCTTAATAAAATTTTGTAATTCTTATTCTTTTAGGGGATTGAATAGATATGTGTGTGTATGTGAGGAGGAAGCTTTTAACTTTCAAAAGATTTACTATTTAAGCAGTGTCACACAGAATAGGCACAAGATATTGGGGCTTAACTAGAAAAGTGTTCACTCTACTAACTAATAGCTGAAACTAAAACTTTTTACTGATTAATTAAATATAAATTCTATAGTGTCAATCGGAGGAAGAGAGGCTGAGACTATTGAGGGAGAAGCCAGAAGAAACAGAAAAAAAATAGATATCCCAAATTCATTTTTAGGTTTGAATCAGCTGTGACTTGCCGAAGAGATGGAAACATGAAAACCTCCGCACCTTTCAGTATTGGCTTATTTCCTGAATAGTGTATATGCAGTTTTATACAGCAAAGATCTCACCTGCCTATAATACAAAGTCTTTTTGGATATAACATTATCTACAACATATTGGAAAGATAAGCCGAACTTCTATTTGCAGATTTTAAACACCCACTCCCAGAGACATGAAAAGTCTTTGTGGAATCTATGGGTACCCCTTGCTTTACCTAAGTCCTAAAAAAGTCCTATTCTGTATTTTTGCACTAAACATCTTTGCCTTAAACCATTTCAGTGCACAGCTAACTGGCCATAAGGCTATTTCTCTGTAAAAGGTAAATAACTAGGTTGACAGTTACATTACACTAGAAAAGATAAAAGACACTTGCAAATATAAAAGTCTTTGAAAACCCTTAGGTGAGCTAATCCAAGCCAGATTGTTTACATTTTCAGGAAATTTATCTGGAAACATGTAATCCTGTTTTTTGGTGGAATAGGAGCTTGATTCTTCTTTTGCCTCCAACTTCCAGTATTGTGTGTTACCAACTTCTAAGTTTGGCAAAGAAAGCATTTGAGAATAAGCTATTGTGTGTCAATTATCTAAAGAACAGATTCATTAAAGCTTTTGAGAGCTATTGTGAATTTGTTGCTGTTTCTTTTATGTTTGAGATTGTTTGGTAAATGTTTGAATTTGACATGACTGCTCACTGAAGGATTTGCAAAATCTGACATGTTATTATACTGAGGTTGGAGTTATCCAAGGAGAAAACTATGGTAGAGAAAAGACACATAGAAGGTAGAGACTGATTGTCTCTAGTGAGAGAAGGAAAATAGACAGGCATAGAGAGCTGACTCACAGTTATGGAAGAGCACTAGAGAAGGTTCCAGAAATTATGGCTATTGGGCACTATGGGCTACCTTTGACTAGCCAGCATTGGCTTCTGTTTTTGGATTCCCGTGATAGTATTTCTTTATCTTCCACATGCAATCCACATATTGCTACATTAGATAAACAAAATATAAATCAGTTCCTATGAACCAAAAGAGTATAAATGAAAGGGTGAGTTAAAACTTGAATGTTTTATAATGGATAATAGTACTATTTAAATGCCATTAAATTTCTCCTAAAAAAGACTTTATTTTGACATGAATAGGCTCCAATCAGTAGCACTGATATGCTGTGGTACAATAAGTCACAAACCTTGGTCCATAAAAAGTCGTATCAGAATTTTCTGGGGAGATTTATTATGTACTTTGATTTTTTGGGTTCCATCTCCAGAGACTGTATTCAGTATGTCTTAAGATAAGCCTGGGAATATACAGTTTAAAAAATGCTTCCCAGGTGACTTTGATGTACAATTAACTTTAAGAAAAAATATGAAAGTTAGATTTAGAAGGTGAGACTCAAGTCTAGATAATTCTAGACCAATTCTATTGTATTTTCAATTTAGATTTCCTCATCTTTAACACAGATAGTAATATTCTTTATCAGGTTGCAAGGATTCCTGAAATAATATACACAAAAAAAGGCAGTTTTAGAATAGAAAATTAATTACTAACTACTAAAATTCCTTTTAAAGGCATTGATGCTTTTTTTTTACAGATTGTATGTAATCTTAGAATGCTTGCAATGACACAGCCTCTTTCCAAAATATTCCCAGCCTGAAACCCATTCTGAGGAATTTCAAACCCATAGCATCATCACAAAAGGTTCCCATGCCAACAGACCCCATGCCAAGAGATTCCCAGGCCAGATTTTTCCAAGGCATTAGTACCAATTTGGTTACTCATGTATAAATATTATTAAGATTCTCCTCTTTTGGTTGTAAACTTTTATTTCACATTTTATGTGTTTTATTTTGTTTGGGTGAGCTTCTTTTTTTCCCCTTCAAGAATATAAACATTGTTTTCAACTCTATAGTTCTCTTTGTTAATGGAGATACAGGTTAATTATAGAAAAGTGGTTAAAAACAAAGTTACAACCACAAAATAAAATATATTAAGCTGTTAAAATATGCAAAATTTCACACATATAATTTAAATCAAAGGTAGCATAGAATACAAAGTATGTAAATAGCAGGTTCCTCATAATATAATAAATTATGCTGTGCTGGGCTAAGTTTCTTCAGTCATGTCCAACTCTTTGTGACCTTATGGACTGTAGCCTACCAGGCTCCTCTGTCCATGGGCTTCTCCAGGCAAGAATATTGGAGTGGGTTGCCTTGCCCTCCTCCAGGGGATCTTTCCTACCCAGGGATCGCACCCATATCTCTACATCTCCTGCACTGGTAGGAGATTTCTTTACCACTAGCACCACCTACACATATATATTTACATATATCTATATGTCTATATATTTCAAACCCCCAAAGAATGTATATGAAAATTTTACCTGTGATTATATCAGGTTCACTTCTAATATTTCTGTATGTTTCCAAATGTTTTGTTTTTTTTTTTTGACCGTGAAACATGACATGTAGGATCTTAGCTCCCTGACCAGGGATCAGATTTGGGCTCTCAGCAGTGAACCCATGGAATCCTAATAACTGGACTGACAGGAAATTCCTCTGTATTTTCCATATTTTTATATTGTGTATTATTTTACAATTTAATAAACAATTACTAAAATTATTTTTTAAATTAAAAATAAAGATGAGCATGGTAGAGGATGTAAATGGCCTACTGATATTAGACGTTACTATGGAAATATATGCCACAATTCCCCGGATAATTTAGACACTAGCATAAGTAAGACTTTCAGTTTGGCTTAGGAGACCAGGGGGTGTGATGCAAAAGTGTGTAGGTCTGTTTTGTAATCTGAAGGGTAGGTTCCAGTTACACAGTTATCCAAAACCCAAGGTGTAAACATAGTTAATAACAGTTTTCCCAGCAAAGAGTTTAGGACCACCTGACTATAAAAGTGAGACTGTTACAGCAGTTTCCCTACCACATGAGTCAAATGACACAAAAATGTGAGTTGGGCACCTATGTATAGCTCCCTCAGGCTGTCAGGAAACCAATATGAGAGGAAATAGAAAAGCAATAACTTGACCAAATAATAGAATACTTCAGACACTGATGAAATTTTCAAAAATTATCTTTCTAGGACATAATGAAAAAGGGTCATAAGATGTCATAGGTCATATGTTGACTGTCATTTCTTATCACGACTTTCAGAACCTAAAGTTGCCTATGAAGAATAATGGAAAGAAAACCAGAGAGTGTACTGACTTTAGTGATAGAAGAACCAGGTTTGAGTTCCAGTTATAGCAAGGAGTGTGACTGAGTGGACTTAGGCATATATAATAACCTCTCCAAACCTTAGTTTCTCAACTGTAAAATTGAGATTATTCTACTGCCTACTTTACAAAATGTTCTGAGAATGAAATAAGCAATTGTATGTGGAAATATTTTGTAAAGTAAAAAAAGGCTTCACATATACATATGCATATACCCACACAGATATTCAGTTTTTCTCCCTTACCCTGGCAATTTTTAGTCCATTTAAATTACAATTTATTTACAAGTAAAATGACTACCTAGACTTTTGTGTTTGTTTAAAAGCCAATGAGGATGTCACAGATTAGAACAGATATTCTGAGATGTAAGATATGACAAAAAATATTTTCTTCCCCAAAACAACAGAATTTATGATTTTAAAAGAAGAGAATCAACTCAAATCCCACAATAGATTTCAAAGCTTTTACCTTAGATATTCAAGTCATTTGCAACAGCCACACCTCAGACAAGATTCCCAGTTGGAGGAAAATTAAAACACCAGTTGAATGATATTGTGCTAGAACTTCATTGTCAGCAATCTACCTCACATCCAATTTGGGCACGACTTTCACACCTCAAGGGATTAAAAAATGTTTATTTAACTTGTAAAAACTATTTCTTCAATTGCATTGTGTATCTATATGCCAGCTCTGTTTCAGCTTACCATTTATCAACCTGAGCTAGTAACTAAATTCAAAAGTATATCTAGCAAAATAAGACTTTAATCTGTATATCCAGCAAAATATGACATTAACCTGTGTATTAAGTACATTGCCCTGACATACATACACTTTCAACATATAATTTGCATTTTTAAATAATTATACTAAATTATTATTATTATAATTAGTATAATTATTATAAATTATACTCTTTGGAAAATAGCTATGTGCAATCAAATAGCCAAATTATTATATTGTTCCAAGTCTTAGACTAAGTCAATGTGATGTTGGTTATCTAAACCAGAAGACAGGTAACAGAATTACTTTGGTCAGTGAAATGAAATCTTTAATTTTTTTTTAATTTCTAACATAACTGGTATTCCAATGCAAATTCCAATACTAGTTATTTATATGTTACTGCCAATATTTTTTAAGTACATGGGTTCTAGAAAAAGAGACATCATCCAACATTAAAATCAGTGCTTTCAGTGGAGAGAGAGAGAGAACACACAAAAAACATAAGTAAACAAAAATAAAACACAAGTCCATTGAATCCATGATGAGGAGATATTTCACACTGATCCTTCTCTTCACTGACTCCTTCTTAGGCAGAGAAGTCTCCTGATTGGTTGCTGGAACTTAGAATTACTCCAGATCATTATAACCGAATGACCAGAGGGATACGCTGCCATAATATCCTTCACCACAAAGAACCAATGACTTCCATAAGGAATATTGAATGTCATATTTGCCATGAAGGCACCAAAGTAAGAAATAAAGAAGCAAAAGAATGTTATCACTGTTCTTAATGCATTAATATGGGCTTCAGTCCTGGTGCTTCTAAAACCAAGAGGTCCATTTTGCATCCGATGAGTGTGCTTGTAGAGAGAAATGAATAATATAACAGTACATATTATAAATATGATCAGAGGAAATACTAGTGCCAAGTTGACGAGAAGAACTTCATTAATTTGCTTTGTGTTGAATTTAGTCCTCTTAGCTGTGGCATTCCCAAGGACATCAATATCCACAACTTTAGGGTAATCCACCTTAACACACAGAGCTGCGATGTTCACAGAGGTCAGCAGGCTTCCCAGAAGCATCCAAGGCATTAACTTTGAGACCTGACTTTCAGCCAAAGAAAACAGGACTGGGTAAAGCCTGTTACCTTGAGGCAGTAAAATAAAGAGAGACAGGTGGCAAACCAGAGACTGACAGAGCTGAAAAACATCCAAAAAAACAGCATTGGTGTACCATAAATTTTCGTGCTATAAAAGAATGGAAAGAACACTGAGAAAAAACCTTGTACCATTAACACAGTCTGTAAACCAAATCTAGACATCCCTATACATATGAACAGGAGTTGCATGGGTGATAGCTTCCTGCTTTTGATCAATTCATTACAGTTGATGATTATAAGAAATCCATTTACTGTAACCCCTGTGATAAATTCTGCTGACATGATGATAACATGAGGAATAACTGACAAAGAGATCATGTTTCCTACCACAAATCTTAGCTTTTCCTTGTGGACAGTGTTCCACACTTCCTCCAGATGATCTTGCAGATAGAAGCATACAGCATTGAGAAATGTGACCCTCTGCCAACTCCTGGGTCATACGCAGAGTGGATCTAGAGTCTACACTAGACTTCTTCCTTAAGGAAGAGAATCAGAGGGAGTACTTTTTAAATCTGATGCCCTTCATTCAAAATGGTGGGAATGCAAATCCAAAGATTTGAATGATGATAAAGTATTCCAACTACATCCTAGCAAAAACTGTCATGTTGACATTATTCAGTTTTCACAATTACTCAATTATATAAAAAATCTGATTATAAATGTTTTATTTAGGTTACTACTGTTTTCATTTTTTCCAAATGCCACATTCTTGGGACAGACAACAATTTTTTATTATTGGCGCAAGTATCCACTCTTAGATGTGGCTTTTTCTTCAGTACACTTTTTCCCTGTTAATACTGTTAATGGCTTTTTGCATTTCTTTTTCTTGGGGATGGTCTTGATCACTGCCTCCTGTACAATGTCATAAACCTCTGTTCATAGTTCTTAGTTAGAACTGGAACATGACATTAAACAGTTAGACATGGAACAACAAACTGGTTCCAAATTGGGAAAGGAGTACGTCAGGCTGTCTATTGTCACCCTGCTTATTTAACCTATATGTAGAGTACATCATGAGAAACGCTGGAATGGATGAAGCACAAGCTGGAATCAAAATTGCCAGGAGAAATATCAATAACCTCAGATATTCAGATGACACCACCCTTATGGCAGAAAGCAAAGAGGAACTAAAGGGTCTCTTGAAGAAAGTGAAAGAGGAGAATGAAAAAACTGGCTTAAAACTTAACATTCAAAAAAATGAAGATCATGGCATCCGGTCCAATCATTTCATGGCAAATAGATGGGGAAACAATGGAAACAGTGACAGATTTTACTTTCTCGGGCTCCAAAATCACTGCAGATAGTAACTACAGCCATGAAATTAAAAGAGTATTTGCTTCTTGGAAGAAAAGCTATGACCAAACTAGATAGCATATTAAAAAGCAGAGACATTACTTTGCCAACAAAAGTTTATCTAGTTAAACCTGTGGTTTTTCCAGTAGTCATGTATGAATGTGAGAGTTGGACCATAAAGAAAGCTGAGCACCAAAGAATTGATGCTTTTGAACTGTGATGTTGGAGAAGACTCTTGACAGTCCCTTGGACTGCAAGGAGATCAACCAGTTAATCCTAAAGGAGATCAGTCCTGAATATTCATTGGCTTCATGCTGAAGCCCACCTGATGCGAGGAGCCAACTCAATGGAAAAGACCCTGATGCTGGGAAAGACTGAAGGCAGGAGAAGAAGACAGAGGATGAGATGGCCAGATGGCATCACTGGCTTGATGGACATGAATTTGAGCAAGCTTTGGGAGTTGGTGATGGACAGGGAGGCCTGGCGTGCTGAAGTTCATGGGGTCACAGAGAGTCAGACAAAACTGAGACCAAACTGAACTGAACTGTGCTGTGCTCAGTCATGTCTGACTCTCTGTGATCCCATGGACTGTGGCCCGCCAGGCTCCTCTGTCCATGGGGATGCTCCAGGCAAGACACTGGAGTGGGTTGCCATGCCCTCCTGCAGGGGATCTTCTCAATCCAGGGATCTAACCAGGTCTCCTGCATTTCAAGTGGATTCTTTACTGTCTGAGCTACTAGGGAGGCCCAAATCAGTATTACTTCATAACTGTTTGGTTATGGGGCTCAAACTGTTTACTTCAGTGGCTAGGTCATACTAAGTACTCAACATACAGTAACTACTTATTAATACAATTCAGTTCAGTTCAGTCACTCAGTCATGTCCAACTCTTTGCGACCCCATGAACTGCAGCATGCCAGGCCTCCCCGTCTACCACCAACTCCCAGAGTTCACCCAAACCCACATCCATAGAGTTGGTGATGCCATCCAATCATCTCATCCTCTGTTGTCTCCTTCTCCTCCTGCCCTCAATCTTTCCCAGCACTGGGGTCATTTCAAATGAGTCCACTCTTCGCATGAGGTGGCCAAAGTACTGGAGTTTCAGCTTTAGCATCATTCCTTCCAAAGAAATCCCAGGACTGATCTCCTTTATGATGGACTGGTTGGATCTCCTTGCAGTCCAAGGGACTCTCAAGAGTCTTCTCCAACACCACAGTTCAAAAGCATTAAATGTCTTCTTATTGTAGTTACCTCAGCAAAAAAATAAACACCTGATTCTGTTAACATTGTTAAGACAGTTAAAATGCTTTCAATAAGAAATAAGATTATAAGAGTATAGAAAATAAAAGAAGCATAGTACTGGATTTGCCACCCACTGTACACATCATTCATGGTGTTACTAGCCCATAAATGCACCTTCAGGGCCACCTGTGTGACATTCCCCAGACACCTTCAGGTGACCTCCCCATACATCTATACAACACAGATATCCAAAATGTAGTAAGATGTATCCCATCTTTATCTCTTCTCAAAGGCTGGTTTTGTGACCCATACATCAGTTTCCCTTTAGTGTCTGAATGGTGGTGCAGAGGTTAAAGCATCTGCCTGCAATCTGGGAGACCCGGGTTCGATCCCTGGGTCGGGAAGATCCCCTGGAGAAGGAAATGGCAACTCACTCCAGTATTCTTGCCTGGAGAATCCCATGGGCAGAGGAGCTGGTGGGCGAGGAGTCCACAGTTCGCAAAGAGTTGGAGATGACAGAGCGACTTCACTTCTCTTTACTTCACTTGTTTATAAGCCATGGTTGTCTATAAACCATGACTGTCCAGTGAATGGTATTTGCCTTGCCTGGTGATGGTGCAGTGGTAAAGAGTCCACCTGCTAATGCAGGAGATGCAAGTTCGATCCCTGGGTCAGGAAGATCCCCTGGAATAGAAAATGGCAACCCACCAGTATTCTTGCTTGGGAAAACCCATGGACAGAGGCGCCTGGTGGGGCTATAGTCCCTGGGGTCATATAGAGTCAGATATGATGGAGCATGCGTGCAGACATGACCCCTAGGGTCTATTCCCAATTCCAGGTACAGGTGAAGAAGCTTCTTCTCAATTCCAAACTCTAGACCAGAATCATGGTTCTGGGATGAAGAAGAAGAAACAGGATTTGTACATTTCATAACTTGATGTCCTAAGTCACCTGAGACTGTGTTACAACTACTGAGTGACTGCATTTAAAAGTTTCTGATAACTGAGTTTTCTAATACTATAGGACTCTAAGGAATCTGGTCTTAGTCAAAATAAGAAGTCAAGCAATCGTAGCCTTCCATTAACAAAAAGTTTTTTTAATTATTATTTTGTTACGATTGTATTTCACTGAATGAACTTGTTGAATTAAGTGATGTACAATAATTTGGCGTGTACCTAATCAGTCAGATGATACTTATATGACAACTGAACTAAGTAATGTTAACTAAAAATGTGACTATCGCGGTAATTTTTTTTATTATAATAGATGTTCATTGTTCTTTGAGGATATTGTTGCAAAGCATTATGGAAATGGTATATGAACATGGCCAAAATGTATTCTATTCTAGTGCAGCAATGAAGATCTTTTATATTTCAGATATCTTCACAACAATAACCAGTATTTGGGAAGACAACAATCATACTATCTTCTTCATTCCCTGTTATTCTTTTTCTGTGGTTATTTCTCTCAATTTCCACAGTAAACTAGGGTAGTAAATATGGACCAATGTATGGAAACTCTTGTTAGTCAAAATAATTAATAAAATTGATTTTAATCAAGGTTAATTTCTTGTAATTATGATTAAGTATAATTGTAATCATATTTATAAAAAGAACTTCTTTTTAAAAATATTGCATATTTATAACAGCTACCTCAGAATGTACATCTGTCACAGAGATATAAAATCTTAAGATGACATAAAATCACAAAGAACATTTTATGGGTAGGATTTTTGAATGATACTTAATAGATAAAGATGTAATTTATAATCTAGAATCTATTCTTATTGAGTGTCCAACTGCTTTAAAAATTTTTGCTGAGTTAGTTTTAAACAACCTTGCTTTTGTCACATTTTCACAGGTATATCTGGCAGTCTGATTTGCGGGTTATATGAATTTGTTAAATTATTTCATTTTGAAATCCTGGATTACAGGTCTATTTTGCCTCTCTAAATACTGCATTACTTAATTGAATACAAAGCTTGGATATTCCAAGAACTATTCTAAAAGTGTAATTGGCATTCAACTACCCTTTTGCTGGCTTGTATTTGCATTTGTGATTTTCCTGTCATATGTGACTTGTTTTGCATGTGCCCTTATTGAACTCTGTTTTGGAAGGAGAATTTTAGAGACGAGCTTTCCTAAATCTGGGAGAAGTTCACGGCGAGTGAGACAGTGTTGAAATTAGTAATTTATAGGTTTGTTTATAGATCTTGGAAAGGCAGTGGTCAAATGGAGAAAGATAATTTTCAAATTAAACAATCTTTGAAAGTTTTCCCAAAAAAATAGATTTCTTTGAAAAGAGAAATAAGAGTATTCATTAGGAAAATTTCAGAATTTCAAATTAAACAATCTCTGAAAGTTTTACTAAAAAAATAGATTTCTTTGAAAAGAGAAATAAGAGTATCTACCAAGAGACATTGGATATTTATGATTCATTAGGAGAATTTCAGTTTAGTCACCTTCCAGTAAATACATATACTTCTAAATGCTCACGCGGACCTTGCAAACGAGTGCACTTCAATGAAATTTTTGTTTGTTTGCTTGCTTTGCTTTTGCTTTGAACAACATGGTAAGATGTTGATTCTAAGATGATGTTCATAAATAGCTTCTAAAATTAGGATAAACTTTAAATACTGTTATTACCACTAGGTGTTTCCCATGCACAGAGATCAGTTTATTTTGTTCTCATTGGCTATAACTGTACAGATGTCTGAATTTCTATAGCAAGAACATTGATGCCTTGTTCTCTCATTAGCAGCCTTTGGGCACAGTTACCTGGCTGAGACCAAACTTGACTCACTAGAGAAGCAATACTTTAGAGTCTATGAAATATGTCTTCATGTCTTTCAATGTTCAATGTAGTTTCTATTTTATGTAGAATTGATTTTACTAGTCTAATGGGCTGCCTATGTGGATTTTTATTTTGAAGACGAATTTTTAAATTTAGTTTCTGAATTCCTTCCCCGAGTTTCCAGAATAATATTAAGTATCAGGTGAGTGAAGAAGAGTCCAAATTGGGTGAGCATCAGGCTAATAATCCAAGCCACCAAAAATTTCTCCATATGTGTTATACTGCACTCAGGAGGTTAGTCTCTGAAAAGAACAGACCAAATTTAAATAATAGAAATTAAGGAAATTTGCTAATTGTATTCAGATCTGAGAATAATATTTAACTTGCCGTAAGATTGACAAACATCCATTTTATTTTTAAAATATATTCTAGGCATTATTCTACATGTGTGCATGCATGCTCAGTCATGTTCGACTCTGTGATCCTTTGGACTGTAGCCCATCAGGCTCCACTGTCGGTAGGAATTTTCAGGCAAGACGACTGGAGTGGATTGCCATTTCCACCTACGGGGATCTTCCTGACCCAGGGACTGAACCTGCATCTTCTCCATCTCCTGCACTGCAGGCATATTTACCTGCTGAGCCATCGGGGAATACTTATTCTCCTGTAATTCTTACTGAGAAACTATAGAATTGTTTGATGAACAGAGTGAAGTCACAGTTTTGAAACTTCAGGAGAGTGTAAATAGGATTTGAATACAGGCGGTCGGCTTCTGTCCAGAGCCCATGTTATTGACCAAAACATGACATCATATTCAGGTTGGAATGCTTTGCTTGACAAAAATCATCAGAAAATATATGTTAAATCACATGGAGAATCACTTGACAGCCATAGTCCTTTCCTTCCTCATATACACTGGTAGGGAAGACTTAATAAAATCCATCTGTTTAAGATCACACCAGTGGTGATAAAGTCACAGAGACCCTGGATTGTTAACATATCTGACTGCATCTGGATGTCATGGGACTAAACTAAGGCAGCAAACAGCAAATACAATCTAGTAGCAAGCACTCAATAAATATCGTTACTGAATTTTTCTTTGGAAGATGAGACATGACTCAGTTCTGGAATGGTAGAAAATTTCTTAGGATTCAGAAAAACCTTATTGGAAGAAGAAAGGAATCAGATACCATCACAAAAATCCACACTTTATAGAGAAGGATATTTCAGAATCCTAAAAATTAAGTGACTTATTCAAGGTTCAAATGAGCAAAAACAGACAGAACTAGTGTAGGCAATTTCCATTTTCTGAGCTTACCTTTGCTCAAAGGCAAAACAAGTGCATGGGGTAAAAATGAATCATCTACAATTTTGATTTTGTCAACAATTTCTGCCCAAAGTTGGAAAGTTTCTTGCAGAACCCTGAAATAATTGAGCTGCCTCTGCATGAACAATGTCCCATGTAGGACAGATAGAGAATAGGATTTAATGATTCACTGATTAATACACTGGATTAGTATCCAGTTTTTGAACTAACTCTTCTCAACTTACCCCACCCTAGCCTAGTTATAATGTTTATTGTAATTCTAATTTGCTGGTCTTTGTATGTGCAAATTATAATTTGTATCTCAGAGAATCAGTGAATGAGGAGGTAGAGAAGAGCTCAGTTTCTCAAAGAGACTGTGTAGTTAAGGATTTCTCTAACTCTCTGTCACATGACTAAAATTCAACTTTCACTGTGCCATGAGAGAGTTTAAACCAACAGGAAATAATGATGCAATACTTTTGAAAATTGCATAAAGATGCAAAATGTAAATAATTGCTATGAACTGGTTGAATATGATATATATGTATCTATAAAATAGAACAGAGGTAAATTTGGGAAAGGGACATTTTAATTTTTTCATTGGAACTGAGCAAATGTTAAATAACATAATAGAAGCAGACCAAAGAAGAAAGGTTTAGTTTAAAAGTCAGAGAGAAGTAATTAGAATGGTGTACTGTTAAAAGTAAGACACAAGCATTCTGTTATATCTCCATCCTGAAATGGATTGTAGCCCACCTTCAGATGTAGAACATTCCTTAGCAACACACATGTAACCAGGAAAAGTAGCTGACAGCAGAAAACATGGTAATAAAAATAAGTGTACTCTACCAAGATGTTATAAAATAATTTATGAGAGAGTAAGAGGTATATTGAAAAAGCAAGAGAGTTCCAGAAAAAACATCTATTTCTGCTTTATTGACTATGCCAAAGCCTTTGACTGTGTGGATCACAATAAACTGTGGAAAATTCTGAAAGAGATGAGAATACCAGACCACCTGACTTGCCTCTTGAGAAACCTATATGCAGGTCAGGAAGCAACAGTAAGAACTGGACATAGTACAACAGACTGGTTCCAAATAGGAAAAGGAGTGTGTCAAGGCTGTATATTGTCACCCTGCTTATTTAACTCATATGCAGAGTACATCATAAGAAACGCTGGGCTGGAAGAAGCACAAGCTGGAATCAAGATTGCCGGGAAAAATATCAATAACCTCAGATATGCAGATGACACCACCCTTATGGCAGAAAGTGAAGAGCAACTAAAAAGCCTCTTGGTGAAAGTGAAAGAGGAGAGGGAAAAAGTTGGCTTAAAGTTCAACATTCAGAAAACGAAGATCATGGCATCTGGTCCCATCACTTCATGGGAAATAGATGGGAAAACAGTGGAAACAGTGTCAGACTTTATTTTTTTGGGCTCCAAAATCACTGTTGATGGTGATTGCAGCAATGAAATTAAAAGACTCTACTCCTTGGAAGGAAAGTTATGACCAATCTAGACAGCATATTCAAAAGCAGAGACATTACCTTGTCAACAAATGTCCATCTAGTCAAAGCTATGGTTTTTCCAGTGGTCATGTATGGATGTGAGAGGTGGACTGTGAAGAAAGCTGAGTGCCAAAGAATTGATGCTTTTGAACTGTGGTGTTGGAGAAGACTCTTGAGAGTCCCTTGGACTGCAAGGAGATCCAACCAGTCCATCCTAAATGTCCTGGGTGTTCTTTGGAAGGACTGATGCTAAAGCTGAAACTCCAGTATTTTGTCCACCTCATGCGAAGAGTTGACTCATTGGAAAAGACTCTGATGCTGGGAGGGATTGGGGACAGGAGGAGAAGGGGATGACAGAGGATGAGATGGCTGAATGGCATCACTGACTGGATGGACGTGAGTCTGAGTGAACTCCGGGAGTTGGTGCAGGGAGGCCTGGTGTGCTGCGATTCATGGGGTCACAAAGAGTTGGACACGACTGAGTGACTGATCTGAACTGAAGAGGTGTATAAATTAAATAATACATTTTCTACCAAAATAATGAGTGCAAAAAGCTGATTTAATTTTTAAATTTTCCTGATAATTTTAAAAGTTAGAATTACCTCTTTCGAAAATAGAGATAGGAAACTACATCTTGAGATATTAGATAACCTACCTAAATTTAATTAGACAATCCATGACCAAGATAGAAACATATTTTGATTTCCATATACACAAATGGATATATTCCAGGCACATAAGTCACATTTTCTACATTGTTGAGAGATTTCATATTCTGAAATACAAAAAGAATATAACTCCAAATCATAGTTTAGAACACAATAAAAAATAAAAATAAATCATGCCAAGTTGGTATTATTTAGCCCATTTTGAAGACCAGATTGTTTCAATAAATTTAAATAAAGTGTTTAGATATTTTGACAGTGATCTGTGCTGTTTTTTAATATTCATTTTTAAGTATTTATTTCATATATGAAGTGATCCTATTCCAACATGAGGCCTGCTATACCTTTATATTTCTGGAGACGCTCTGGACTAAAAAAAAAAGCAATAGCAATTTGTTGGAAAATGACATATTTGTTACTATTTTCCTGATCTTCTCAAGGATAAATTATTGAAAGAAAAGATTTGTAGCAACTAGGAACCAATCATTAATCAGTTAAAACTCCAACACCATCATTTATCTTCTTTAGCTTCAGTATGTTAGTTTGGGCTATCCATGATCCAAGATCAATTTCTGTTCTTTGTTGTTTTTTTTTTAATGTCCTTTGCTTAAGAGAGATATCAAAAGTTTAATCAAACATTATTTTTCCTTGTCTGAGATACAGTTGATGTTATCTGCAGACAACATTTGTAGAAAATAAGAAGCTCTGTGTTCAATTTTGGTGATGCTGACATTTCAGAGCTCTTGATGAAGTGGCAATATATGAGCCTTTCAGAAGGTCACATGAAGTAGTCTGTCTACAGTGGATAAAAAAGGAGCACAAACCTGCCTTGATTTACATATGGATGTAATCATGTGGGCCTTTTGTGCCAACTAAAAGAAAAAAATAGATCATATTAAGCAGTATGTGTAAATTGAGCTTTACTCCAAAAGGTATTCACATATAAAAATGCCATCACTTCTAGGAGACATTATTTCTTCTGAATCTGAAATATCAAACTAGTATACTTATGACTGGGCTTCCATGGTGGCTCAGTGGTAAAAAATATCCACCTGTCAACACAGGGACATGGGTTTGGTCCTTGGCTGGGGAAGATCCCCTGGAGAAGGAAATGACAACCCACTCCAGTATTCTTGCCCAGGAAATCCCATGGACAGAGGAGCCTGGAGAGTTACAGTCTGTGGAGTTGCAAAAGAGTCAGATACAACTTAGTGACTAAACAGCAACAACAAGTATTTAAGACTGTGACATCCAAAAACTAGTGAATATAAGAGAAATGTTTCCTCTTCTAAGATTACATGCATAGTATATTTGTTTACATGTGTATAGAGCTGCCGTCTATGGGGTCGCACAGAGTCGACACAACTGAAGTGACTTAGAAGCAGCAGCAGCAGCAGTATAGCAATATGTGTTTATAATATTTAGGTCATTCTGCTGATTCTGTCCCTTGGAAATAAAAGATTCTAGAAACAAGTTAACCAGTTGATTCTAAATTTTGAAGACTGGATTTTTGGAATTGAATTTTTCATTTGGGCTAGATGTGTGTTGCTTCTTTTAAACCCATATGTTCCAGTTCTCTAACATTTGGTGATCATGTTACTGGTAACAGGTAGAAGAAAGGGGGAGGGTGGAAATTCTTGAGAGACTTCTCTTTATGTGTTTATGTCAGAACAGTTTTGTCTCTAAATGAGGAAGAGTATATGTTCATTCACCGTAAATGTTACAAATTAACATACCAATGACAACTTTGTATCAAAATCAGCCAAATGTTAGCAGTAGCCAATCAAATAAGTATGATTGATTATACAGTGAGCCTATTTTTTCTGGGAAGTTTAAGAATAGATGTTAGAAAGGTAACTAAGTATAAGCATGGATTCTATTACATAACTCTTCCATAAAAATGAAAACAGAATCTTTGACTAGTGTCTCTTTTCCTATCACTTTAATTAATTATGTGGTCATTGGCATCTAAAGTATTATCCCTGTAGTTGCACATTTTGGATTAAGATTAACATCACATTTAGCTTGAGAAATAAGCATCGAAACCTGTGATATCCTTTATGCAGTTCAAGAGGTATCAGCATGTGAACTGATATGAATATGTCCTACTGCTTTCCAGAGTCCAAATCAGATTCCCTTCTACCTTGCTCTGTCTCCCAAGTGATCCCTGACAAACAAATTATTCATGAAGAAATCTCAGTATTTTGGCATAAATTATGAGAACACTTAAACACTTTTCTAGCTGGCAGTATCCTGAATGAATACTAAAATATCTTCAGTGATGGCTGAGCATAGTTCTAAAAATGGAAACCCTATTATCATTAAATGAAGTGAAGTGAAGTAAAGTGAAAGTCACTCAGTCGTGTCTTTGCAACCGCATGACTCTTTGCAACCACATGGACTATACAGTCCATGGAATACTCCAGGGCAGAACACTGGAGTGGGAGGCCTTTCCCTTCTGATCTTCCCAACCCAGGGATTGAACCCAGGTGTCTCCCGCATTGCAGGTGGATTCTTTACCAGCTGATCCACCAGGGAAGCCCTATTATCATTAAATATTTTTTTGTCAAATACTGTATAAATGAATGATTAATCTAGGTCTAGGATCACAGTTGCACAACTTTCAATACTTTTATATTGTTTTTCTTTTGAAAAGAATGCAGTTGCTATAAACATTGACTATACATTTATTATAAGAAGGGTTTTGCATGACACATATAACATTAATTGACAACTCATTGATAACGTAGATTACTTTTCATCCCATTATATTGGAAAATGATCTTCCAAACCCCCAATAGGTAACTAAAATTTTATAGTACATTCAAACAATAATTAACCATTCTTAAGTTGTTTCTAATTTTTGATAAGTAATATTAACCAGAACATCTTTGCATTTGATTTCATTTCTAATTACCTCCTTGGATGGGGATGTAAGAGTGGACCAAAGTATATGACCATTTTTAAGTTCCTGTTATGTATTGCCATATGGTTTCCAGAGAAATTATATGAGTTTACATCCCATCAGCAGAATATGAGAGTTTCTGTTTCCTATACATCTCCCAGCTTTTTATGTAAAAATGTACTGTTAGTACTAATTTGATAAAATTACATTTGATAGTACATTTGATAAAAATGTACTAATTTGATAGAGAAAATGGCATTCGATTTTTATTTGCATTTTTATATGAACTTTGCTATATATATGCATGCCCCACTCAACTTTCTCTTCTATGACTCACCTATTTATATCTATTGCCTTTTTTATTTTAAATTAAGGTAAAATGGAATTTCTTTCATCTTTATGCTTTAACCACTTTCCTAATGAGAAAGGAAAACAATTCTATATATGCAATTAAAGTCATAACTTGTGAATGATTTTTAAAAGCATTTCTAATAGGACACTTTAGCTATTATGCATTTTACTTTTTAATCTCCCTTGATATATTTTAATACATCTACAAATGGAGCCCAGAGTACATTGGAAATCTCCTGGTAAGTATGAGAGAGATCCTTATGAGTGGTAACATATTCTGCCAAGAGTTTAGGCTCTTCTTGGTTATTTGGGCTATGTTTACCTAGATCGTTATAGACTGATGAAGTAAGCAATTGTTTCATCCAATTTCCTTAGGCACATTTCACTGTGAATATGAGAGAATAGAGATTATTTTTAAAGATGTAATTTATTTTATTTCCTTGTAATGTTGATCCCTTGGGTAAGGGTCCTTCAAATTAGTATTTAAAATTATTTCTTACTTATCTTAAGATTTCATTAAATTCCTATATTAAATCAATACTTTATCATTGTTAGGTGAAAACCATGTTGCTAGTCAGTCAGAATGAAGATCAAATGAAAATGTTAGGTGGGGCAGCAAAGTCATCGACATATATATCACTACAAACTGAGTGAACTGAACGTCTTAAGTAAACCGTAAAGCTTATGTCAAAAAAATTTTTTTTTTAATTTGGAAATATAGTCTCACTGTTCTGTGGACTTTATTAATAAGAACTACTTTCAGTCTGGTCTTTTGAAATATCTCACATTAAGAACTTACTGAATTAAGCCATCTGAATATTTTCTACTCATTCTAGGCAGTGGACTTATGAATAAGTTACAGAGAAATTATAAAATGCTCTAAGCTATTTCAATTGGTTTTAATCAGTCTTCTCATATAGCAGACTTCAGATAATTTCACAATATTAAAATCATACATCATTCAATGTGATAAAAGGAAAATGGAAATTTTTTTCTCCCAATAAATCTGAATTTTAATAGTATTTTTTCTTGGATGAAGTTCATACATATTTTATGAAGGGCAAAATTACCATTCAAACTTAAAATTTTTTAAAGGACTTACAATGTGGTCAAAACTTTTTTTTAAAGCTCTAATTATTTATCTCAAATGAAGTAACTCAGAAAATGATGTCTGATGAACAAAATTTTCTGAGAAGGATGATATTACTAGCTTATAACAACCTGCCAGACCCAAAAGACTACTCTGTTTTTCACATACAAAGGATTTTGTCTACTTGTACTCTCATTATTGGCTATTCTGATTGAATTTTTACTGAAAATATCAATAAAACACACATTTTTATTTTCTTAAGAATTTAGATATATATATATTACAACTCTAGATTCTGTGTCAAACTATTGGGAAGCCAAAGTTAGCCACATAAAGGAAGAAAATATAAAAGGTGTCTTATTCACTTAAGAGCAAACAAAGCAAAACAAACAAACAAACAAAAAACAATACAAAATGAAGGCAGTACCTTCTTTAATTAGGAAGATTAAAATGCAACATAGGAAACTTTTTGCTTTTAAAGTGAATCTCTAAAAATATTACCATAAAAGCTTAAGTCCTGCCTATATATATTGGTAGTTTCCAAACTGTCAGTTTTAACAAGTTAAATATCAGTGAATACCAACAATTCTCTTCAAAGAGAATGAAGAGAAAATTAATGACTTTTGGGAAGTAGGCAACAGAGTGATGAAAAGTTAAGTTGAAAATATGAACATAGACTATATATGTACACAGCCTCTTCTTTAGCAAATGATACACATACCACACAGAAACAGAAAGTAGCATTTCTTATTTTTCAATTAGCCTATTATGTTAAGTATAACAAAATGAGTAAAACAGTTCAGGATCCTTTTTTATCTACTTTGAACAGAAATTACTGTTCTTGTTACACAATAATTTGGAACTGAAAGAAAAATGTGTATCCTGAGAGTTTAGTAGTTTTCAGAAATACTAAGTGAAAATTTTTGAATACTTCATTTAAGTATTTTCTATGATATATGACTGGTTTGCAGTGAAGGAAGATGGAAATCTACCTTGAGTGAAATAAATAATAGTTATACATAAAGTTAATATGAAAATTCAGTTGGATACAGACACTCATGATCTCTCAGGGCTCCAAGAATTTTTCTTGGATTATAGTTTTCACTTTCTTACATTGCAGTTGCCAGTGATGTCAATTAGGTATTGAGATCTTTTGTATTCTTAGAACTAATGAACTCTATAAAACATTTTCTTAGAAGTTTCACAGAATCTGAGGTTGATTAGTGAGTTACATGCCCAGATTAAGGTCCTTATCCTAAAGGAAAAAAGATAAATGTATCGGAAGGTTGTAATAACTGACGTTGAAAACAACTGGTTTTTAACACACACGGCATGGAGATAAAGGAATGGTCATTTACTTATTAGATTCTACTGAGCCACCAGGGCAGCCCTCAAAGCAGCGGTGGATCAATTCAAACTTCCTTTGATCAGGAGTACATTTACTTATTTCCAAGTTTAACTTTAATTTCAAGTAAGTTGTTAAGACTAATTAATTTAGTTGAATGAGATTTGGCTATAGCATTTTGTCTGGTGTATTGAAAAAAAAACAACTTTTACCTTAAAAAGGCATTAGTAATGGAAGCCAAGACTGGCTTCTAGGGAATATATTTTTGAGTCAATTTTTTCCATAGGAAATCATCTAGACAATGATGCCCACTATTTGATTATAAAAACAGCTTTTTGGTTTCATATAATGTAAACTCAGAATATTTATCATGTTCAACAAGCATTGTGACTGGATTTACTGTGCCCCCAGTTAATTTGGATCCCTGTTTTCTGATTAACTGACACATTATTGATCTTTTGGGATGAACTGCACTTAAAAACCAAATTACTTCTTGAGTCTTTGTTTATAAGAAATCTCATTTTCATATTTCATGTATATGTTTTTGAAATTGTTCTAGTTATAATTTTAGGATATGTATAGAAAGATAAAAATACACATCTTGTTAGATATCATCACCAAAATACAGATATTTTTATGATTAATTATTGTATTGTTCTTTCATAGCTAATACAAGAATATTATTTTAACTTTTACATTAGTAACTAGGTTATATAATAAAATAACTAAATCTGTGAAGTAATAAAAGAGATTATTAAATAATGTTTAAACTTGTTTAATGGCATATTAACAAAGATAAAATCATGTACTATGGTTTTAAATCCAATTTATCTAATTTTTATTTTGTTATCAAGGTAGTCTGTATATACAGAAGGACACATATTTACATGGCGAAGGGGTTGTAGTTCCTGCTGTGTCTTCTTCGACATTAAATCACCATAGTGTAGGTAAATGTAGGTTTTGTTCTATGTAAATAAGTGAGATGATGGGTCTTTTTACTAATCCATATTTACATGTATTATCCAGATTTTCACTGTTGACAGTGAATCTTGTTAATAGCCATGGTGTTTTATGGAAATGTATGTTGAAAAGTTAAATACCATGTAAACATAGGGATCAGTCCTGGGTGTTTATCGGAAGGACTGATGCTAAAGCTGAAACTCCAGGACTTTGGCCACTTCATGCAAAGAGTTGACTCATTGGAAAAGACCCTGATGCTGGGAGGGGTTGGAGGCAGGAGGAGAAGGGGATGACAGAGGATGAGATGGCTGGATGGCATCACCGACTCGATGGACATGAGTTTGGGTAGACTCCGGGAGTTGGTGATGGACAGGGAGGCCTGGCCTGCTGGGATTCATGGGATCGCAAAGAGTCAGACACAACTGAGTGACTGAACTGAACTGAACTGAATGTAAATATAATTTAAATCCATTATTAAATTTAGTAATCCAATAAGCTGAAATACTTAAATAATGTTTGGTATGGGAAGAGATCTCTTTACTTGCTCAAATGTTCATTAAGTTGTACAGATGCTTAGTGTCACACAGCTCAATGTCTGTGAAGAGTTAACAGCTTTGGGTGAGGGAGAAATTTCAGGACACCAGCTTTTAAAGAAATAAAACACAACTTTCCAGGCAGAGGTAGGTTTACTAAAAGCTAATGAAACAGAAGTTTCAGGGCCTCTTATCATCACGGGCTATTTACTTCCAAGACCTTGTAAGAGACCATGGCAATGTGTGTGAACACAGTTTTTTTGGTAACTTTTGCAAAAGCAAAATATTTTATCTGCAATTTACTAAACTGGCCTCCCTTCACTTTGTTTTCTTTGTGAAAGTTAAGAAAGTGGAAGTGTTTTCTTTGTACTTTCCTCATTTTAAGTGGGACTGGAGTGATGCAGCAATTTGTGAGATATGTCTAAAAACAAGTTGAGTTGGTGATGCACTGAGATTAAGTTTAATGTGGTATAATTATGTGATTCACAGCCTCTTACATGAATAGTTACATAAGAGCTAGTTGTCTCTGTGTAGGAATGGCTTTCTACCATCCATCATACCAATTCGGCTGGTGTCATTATCAGATGTCCAAACTCCTACCACTTCCTACATTCCTTGGGGCAAGGAATAGCAACTTTATTTGGAAAGCCAGCAGACCAGTAAGATGGTGGACTGGCATCCCAAAGAACCATCTTGTGTGCTGTGCTTAATCGCTCAGTCGTGTCTGACTCTTTTAAGACCCCATAGACTTAGCTCACCAGGCACCTCTGTCCATGGCGATTCTCCAGGCAAGAATACTGGAGTGGGTTTCCATGTGCTATTTCAGGGGATCTTCCCATCCTAGTTAAAATCCAGGCTTCTTTATACTACCAGAAGTTGGGGTGTGGCTGGTTGTTGCAAACTTCTTGGTGCCAGAATCCTTTGTTTTTGCAGCTGTTCATATAGGTTTGGTTGCAATCTTGCTGTAAAGCTCCAACAAAACAGTTGTTATTTACTGTTCTACAACTTTCTCTATGAATGGAAAAGTATTATACCTTTAAAGGTCAGAGCCTTAAGAATGGGCTATCATGCATATTTCAGGTTAAAAGCAACATTCTTTTAGAGAGGTGCAGAGCCAACATGACCAAGCTCAGGCAACAGAGCACAAGGGTTAGAGCTAAAGAAACAGATCCAGTATGAAGTCAGATTTCTTCTCTGTTAAATCATGTCACAAGGATATTAGCACCTGAGTCAGAACCTTTATAAATATCCAACAACATCTAACACTAGAAATGTAGAAATGGGTGAAAAATTGGTCTAAAAATAAACATATTCAAAAGCTAGTCTGTAAAATTTGACATAGCTTTATAGCCTACAAACAAAGGAAACAGGAACCCTAAAACTTTATGTGATAGCACTAGTGGTAAACAGTGAAACAGAAATAATTTTTTCTAAATTATTATTAATAATAAAACATTTGTCACCTATGCTATAATATTGAATTATCTTCATATTCTATTTTTTAAGTGCTATAATATTGCTTTATGTGAGGAGGCACTCAAAAACTATCATCCAAAAATGCATGAAAATGTATTTTAGAAGTGGGGGAATTATTAATAAAAGTATTGTGATTGTGATTTTTCTCTTTCTAAATATTTCTTACTTTTGTATGCCTAATTTTATATATTTTTTAAAATAAAGAGGGCCCAGATTATATAAACTCACAAAACTTGGTTCTATCCCTTAAGGAATTTACATAGAAGAACTCCAAAAGGAGAATCTTTAGGAAGGAAGAAGTAATCCAACAACCTCTTTGTTATGACTTTCTAACTTGAATCCTGATGCTGTCACCACAGTCAGCTTCCAGGGAGACAGATTAATTTCTCTTTATTTAAATCCCTTTAAATTTCCTTTCTTGACCCTCAAAAAGAAAGTTTGCATCAAAAATATTACAGTTAGACATTTTTTCATGGTAGTGTCAGTTCAGTTCAGTCACTCAATCATGTCCAACTCTTTGTGACTCCATAAACTGCAGCATGCCAGGCCTCCCTGTCCATCATCAACTCCCAGAGTTCACCCAAACTCATGTCCATTGAGTCGGTGATGCCATCCAACCATCTCATCCTCTGTTGTCCCCTTCTCCCACCCTCAATCTTTCCAAGCATCAGGGTCTTTTCAAATAAGTCAGCTCTTCACATCAGGTGGCCAAAGTGTTGCAGTTTCAGCTTCCACATCAGTCCATCCAATGAACACCCAGGACTGATCTCCTTCAGGATGGACTGGTTGGATCTCTTTGCAGTCCAAGGGACTCTCAAGAGTCTTCTCCAACACCACAGTTCAAAAGAATCAGTTCTTCAGCACTCAGCTTTCTTATAGTCCAACTCTCACAACCATACATGACTATTGGAAAAACCATAGCCTTGACTAGATGGACTTTTGTTGACAAAGTAATGTCTCTGCTTTTTGTTTTTTAATTTGTCAGCACATCAAAAAGAACTTTTATTCTGATTCGAATAGCCTCTTATGCACTCATGCTTTCTTGCCAGATGCCTTTGGAGCAGGTGCTTTCTGGGATGGAGCTTTCTGAGTTTTAGGAGGAGGTGCTGCTTTCTGGCCTGCAGCTTTCTGGGCAGGAACCTTCTGGGCTGGAGCCTTCTTACCCTCAGTGGTGATCTTTTTTGCTGGAACCTTGGCAGCAGCAGCAGCTACTGTAGCTGCCCCCTTAGCAGCAAGGGCTTTCTTGGGAGATGCTTTCAGGAGAGCTGCCTTTTGAAGTTCCTTAACTTCAATCTTGATTAGTCTGTTCCTCATTTCCCTTGCCTTCATGACTTTGTACGATCAAAATCTGTCATCTTGGCTTTCTTTTCTCTGGCTTCAATCTTCTTGGCCCACCTTGTGGCTGCCCACTTTGCATTGATATCTGCATTCTCCTAGGCTTCCCGGACATAGTTCTGGTGGGCACTGTGTGGGAACTTGAGGATAAAGTGAGTGAGCTGTATGCATTTGAAAGGCATAGCTTGTCTCCTTACTTGAGTGCAAGGTTCATCCACCAAAGCCCTGTTCTGATTAATAACATCTACAGTCATGACCAGCTTCCCGGCATGAGGCCCAAAGGAGATGTAGGCCACCCGACCAACCTCTACAAAGCGCCTGAACACCATGTTGGCGGCGTTCAGTGAGAGGATTGTCTGCTTTTTAATATGCTGTCTAGGTTGGTCATAACTTTTCTTCCAAGGAGTAAGTGTCTTTTAATTTCATTGCTGCAATCACCATCTGCAGTGATTTTGGAGCCCCTCAAAATAAAGTCTGACACTGTTTCCACTGTTTGCCCATCTATTTGCCATGAAGTGATGGGAAAGTGCTGTACTCACTATGCCAGCAAATTTGGAAAACCAGCAGTGGCCACAGGACTGGAAAAGGTCAGTTTTCATTCTAATCCCAAAGAAAGGCAATGCCAAGGAATGCTCAAATTACCGCACAATTGCACTCATCTCACATGCTAGTAAAGTAATGCTCAAAATTCTCCAAGTCAGGCTTCAGCAATATGTGAACCATGAACTTCCTGATGTTCAAGCTGGCTTTAGAAAAGGCAGAGAAACCAGAGATCAAATCGCCAACATCCAATGGATCATTGAAAAAGCAAGAGAGTTCCAGAAAAACATCTATTTCTGCTTCAGTGACTATGCCAAAGCCTTTCACTGTGTGGATCACAATAAACTGTGGAAAATTCTGAAAGAGATGGAATACCAGACCATCTGACCTGCCTTTTGAGAAATCTGTATGTAGGTCAGGAAGCAATAGGTAGAAGTGGACATGGGACAACAGACTGGTTCCAAATAGGAAAAGGAGTATGTTAAGGCTGTATATTGTCATCCTGCTTATTTAACTTATATACAGAGTACATCATGAGAAATGCTGGGCTGGAAGAAGCACAAGCTGGAATCAAGATTGCTGGGAGAAATATCAATAACCTCAGATATGCAGATGACACCACCCTGATTGCAAAAAATGAAGAGGAACTAAAAAGCCTCTTGATGAAAGTGAAAGAGGAGAGTGAAAAAGTTGGCTTAAAGCTCAACATTCAGAATAAAGCTCAAGATTCAGGGCATCTGGTTCCATCACTTCATGGAAAAAAGACGGGGAAACAGTGGAAACCATGGCTGAATTTATATTTCTGGGCTCTAAAATCACTGAAGATGGTGAGCGCAGCAATGAAATTAAAAGATGCTTACTCCTTGGAAGAAAAGTTATGACCAACCTAGATAGCATATTCAAAAGCAGAGACATTACTTTGTCCAAAAAGCCCATCTAGTCAAGGCTATGGTTTTTCCTGTGGTCATGTATGGATGTGAGAGTTGGACTATGAAGAAAACTGAGTGCCAAAGAATTGATGCTTTTGAACTGTGGTGTTGGAGAGACTCTTGAGAGTCCCTTGGACTGCAAGGAAACCCAACTAGTCCATCCTAAAGGAGATCAGTCCTGGGTGTTCATTGGAAGGACTGATGTTGAAGCTGAAACTCCAATACTTTGGCCACCTGATGCAAAGAGCTGACTCATTTGAAAAGACCCTGATGCTCAGAAGGATTGAGGGCGGGAGGAGAAGGGGACAACAGACAATGGTTGGATGGCATCACCAACTCAATCGACATGGGTTTGGGTGAACTCTGGGAGTTGTTGATGGACAGGGAGACCTGGCGTGCTGCGGTTCATGGGGTCACAAGGAGTCAGATATGACTGAGTGACTGAACTGAACTGAACTGATGGGACCAGATGCCATGATCTTCGTTTTCTGAATGTTGAGCTTTAAGCCAACTGTTTCACTCTCCTCTTTCACTTTCATCAAGAGGCTCTTTAGTTCTTCACTTTCTGCCATAAGCGTGGTGTCATCTGCATATCTGAGGTTATTGATATTTCTCCCAGTAATCTTGATTCCAGCTTGTGTTTCCCCCAGCCCAGCATTTTTCGTGATGTACTCTGCATATAAGTTAAATAAGTAGAGTGACAATATACAGCCTTGATGTACTCCTTTTCCTATTTGTTACCAGTCTGTTGTTCTATGTCCAGCTCTAACTGTTGCTTCCTGACCTGCATACAGGTTTCTCGAGGCAGGTCAGGTGGTCTGGTGTCTTTTTCAGAATTTTCCACAGTTTGTTGTGATCCACACAGTCAATGGCTTTGGCATAGTCAATGAAGCAGAAATAGATGTTTTTTTCTGGAACTCTCTTGCTTTCTCAATGATCCAGAAAATGTTGGCAATTTCATCTCTGGTTCCTCTGCCTTTTCTAAAACCAGCTTGAACATCTGGATGTTCATGGTTCATGTATTGCTGAAGCCTGGGTTGGAGAATTTTGAGCATTACTTTACTAATGCTAATAGTGTCAGGGGAGTGTGTAATTTCCTCAATTCTGTCTCATTACAACAAAAATTTGTAGCAATGATGTTAAAGCCCTCAGCATGTCACAGCTCTTGGAAGTGTTACAGCTCCATGTTACAGCTCAGTTTTATTTAGAAAGTATATTCTCCAGGTGTGAGGGCATGCCAACCCAAAAGACACAAAGAAAGAGAGACACAGAGAGAGGGAGACCCTGGCCCTTTGGCTCCTCTTTTTATTATTCTTTCCTCCCCCTGGGTCTGCCCTATGTAAATTGGGCTAGCCAGGAGTGCTGTTTGTTCTACTGAGGTTCTCACTCCAGTACTCGGACCTTCCTTTGTTCTATTTTCATGGGCTTTTCCCTTCCTTGTTTTTTCAGTTCAGTTTAGTCACTCAGTCATGTTCGACTCTTTGCAACTCCATGAATTGCAGCACGCCAGGCCTCCTTGTCCATCACCAACTCCCAGAGTTCACTCAAACTCATGTCCATCGAGTCAGTGATGCCATCCAGCCATCTCATCCTCTGCCGTCCCCTTCTCCTCCTGCCCTCAATCCCTCCCAGCATCAAAGTCTTTTCCAATGAGTCAACTCTTCGCATAAGGTGGCCAAAGTACTGGAGTTTCAGCTTTAGCATCATTCCTTCCAAAGAACACCCAGGACTGATGTCCTTTAGGATGGACTGGTTGGATTTTCTTGCAGTCCAAGGGACTCTCAAGAGTCTTCTCCAACACCACAGTTCAAAATTATCAATTCTTCAGTGCTCAGCCTTCTTCACAGTCCAACTCTCACATCCATACATGACTATTGGAAAAATCATAGCCTTGACTAGATGGACTTTTGTTGGCAAAGTAATGTCTCTGCTTTTGAATATGCTATCTAGGTTGGTTATAACTTTCCTTCCACAGAGTAAGCATCTTTTAATTTCATGGCTGCAATCACCATCAACCATGATTTTGGAGCCCAGAAAAAAAAAGTCAGCCACTGTTTCCACTTTTTCCCCATCTATTCCCCATGAAGTGATGGGATCAGATTCTATGATCTTAGTTTTCTGAATGTTGAGCTTTAAGCCAACTCTTTCACTGTCATCTTCACTTTCATCAAGAGGCTTTTTAGTTCCTCTTCACTTTTTGCAATCAGGGTGGTGTCATCTGCATATCTGAGTTTATTGATATTTCTCCTGGCCATTTGATTCCAGCTTGTGCTTCTTCCAGCCCAGCATTTCTCATGATGTACTCTGCATATAAGTTAAATAAACAGGGTGACAATATACAGCCTTGATGTACTCCTTTTCCTATTTGGAACCAGTCTGTTTTTCCATGTCCAGTTCTGTTGCTTCCTGACCTGCATATAGGTTTCTCAAGAGGCAGGTTAGGTGGTCTGGTATTCCCATCTCTTTCAGAATTTCCCACATTTTGTTGTGATCCACACAGTGAAACGCTTTGGCATAATCACTGAAGCAGAAATAGATATTTTTCTGGAACTCTCTTGCTTTTTCCATGATCCAGCAGATGTTGACAATTTGATCTCTGGTTCCTCTGCCTTTTCTAAAACCAGCTTCTAGACTCCTTTTTCCTATTCTGACTACCTAACAGTAGGATTATGAGTGGTTTTTAAAATATATCTTCTTTTGACATTGTTTATATTCATTATCTACTTGAAAAGTCCTTTTATTTTAGAAATTAAAACTGTAATTTTAAAGAACTTGGCTCAAGCACAAAGTGAAAACTATCTTTGTTCTTATTTGCATGGTTCAATTGGTACTAAATTTACATGATTGAATATTTATTTACTACAAGTCAGGCCCTATAATTAACTAATTTGTTACAATGTTAATTTTAAATGCATGAAAAAAAGAAACTGAAAAAATCATACGATATGTGCTAAATATTTAATCTTACAGAGCATTGTTTTTTGAGGGAAACAGTTTATACTTTGTATAATATCTTGCATGTCTTATCCTGTTTGAACAATCTGTGCAGAGATTTGAGTGATTACCTGCTGGAAGCCAGTGTGAGGAATCCCACCTGTGACAGGGTCATGTGGCAGAGATTTGATGGGCAAGGACGAGTCAGATCTCAGGTTTTTCCCCTGGCGTTTCCTGAGCATGTACCCCCCAAAATAAGAATCTGCCTGCTTTTCCACTCTTCTGACATTCTCTGGAAAAAGTCAAACTCAGGGCTTTAGTCTTCTGCATTTGAAAGAGTGTTTCAATCCAAAAACCTCTCTGATGGCTTTCTAGCCTGCCTGCAGGATGCGTACAGCTGCGCATGTGATTGTTTGAGGCCTCCCGACCTCAGGAGGCACAGGAGGCTTAAAACATCCTAGGAATGTAGGGGCTTCAGAGGAGTCAAAATCATTAGAATAGGACTGATTAAAGGTGTCATTTGTTGAGCCAATACTTACTGCCAAATTTTCATATCCTATATAGTTGGTATATAGGAAAATAGGTAGTAGACCTGGTATTAGCAATATTAGATCTTTGAGTTAAGTACTTTCTTTATTATATCTCACTGCACCTTTGTCCTACAGGAATGTAACTTTATTTAGTATTTTGAGGGTAATGTAGAATAAAGGAAAAACACTTCTAGGGAAAAGGAGTTATCTGGTTGATAGACAATTACCCAGGAAGAAGAGCCATAAAAATGTTAACAGGCCTTTTAGCCAGAAGATAATGTAAACCACCTGAGACCTTTTGTAAATGGGAGGGTATGCAAAAAAGAAAGCCTTGTCTCAATGAGTGTCAGGACTGCTGCCCCTGCATAACTCTGCATATGCCATTATGTACAACTTGGGGTATATAAGCTGATTTTGAAAAATAAAGTTTTGGGAGTCTTGCACAGATTCTGGGCTTCCCCCGTGTCTCTTATTTTCTCTAATTTCTGGCTGAATTCCCATCTAGGGCATGGAGGCTCGCCATGTCTACTTACCTGTCCCCGCTGCTAAGATCCATAAGAGAGAGCGCCCAGGGCGGGGCACTCTCCGATATTCAAACGGACGCTGGTGGCCTAATGTAGATGGTGCAAGCTCCTTGTCTGGAACTTTATTGGCTTTCCATGTAAACCAAGTTATTCAGCCTTCTTTTCTCCATCTAAAATTTTCCTACTTCCCTGGTGGCTCAGAGGTTAAAGCGTCGCCTCCAATGCGGGAGACCCGGGTTCGATCCCTGGGTTGGGAAGATCCTCTGGAGAAGGAAATGGCAATCCACTCCAGTATTCTTGCCTGGAGAATCCCATGGACTGAGAAGCCTAGTAGGTTACAGTCCATGGGGTCGCAAAGAGTCGGACACGACTGAGCGACCTCACCTCACTACATTATTTCTTCCTAATGTAATCTTATATTTCTAAATAAATAAGTTTTTCCTCACCTACATCGTCCCCGCTTCGAATCACCCTGGATCCACCGGGGCTGGACCCCAGCAATTACCTCAGAAGTCTTCCCTCCTCTATTGCTTCTTAGGTCTGTTGTCTGCATAGACCTCCTGTGGAGAGAAGTGAGGGATAATTGGGGTTAAAGGCTATGATGTACTAAATCTTTGTGGCCCCATTTCTCACGTTGAAATTCTAACCCCTATTTTGATGGTTTAGGAGGTGGGTTCTTTGGGAAGTAACTGGGTCTAGATTAGGTCATGAAGGTGAGGCCCTCATGAGTCAATTAATGCCCTTAAAGGAAGAGACAGCAGAGTTTGACTTTGCCATGTTATGATACAGCAAGAAGGTCATCTGCAAACCAGGAAGAAGGTTTTCACCAGACACTGTATCTGCTGGTACCCTGATCATGGGCTTCTCAGGCTCCAGAACTGTCAGAAATATGTTTGTTGTTTAAGCCACCAAGTCTGTGGTATTTTGTTAGAGCAGCTTGAGCAAACTGAGACAAGAGACCCATCTCTGGGGGGAGTGTTGCATGGCTGGTATTCTTCCAAGTTTCCAGAAAAGACAAACAACCTTCCACACACCATCTCCTTGCACCATCTCTCTCTCTTATTTTCTCTTTTCACTCTGAATAATTGTTATCTTCCCACAGGGAGATAATTCCCATTCACATGTAGGAAGCACTTCAACCTCTATTGGTGAGAATATGCCTTGAAGAGAGAGCTTCTCTTTGTTCTTTATGAATGCTTAAGTTAGCAAAGCTATTTCAGGGTTCAAACCAAGCCTTAGCAGCCTGTGCTGCCTAGCTTCAAGGTTTTAGGAAGAGGGATTTTGCTACAGAGAGAGGAACTTGCCTTCCAAAAGGGAACTGGAAGGAGGAAGTGTGCCAGGCAGTCTTTGATGAAAAACTGAAAGGGCTGGAGAATACAAAAGGATGAATGAGAACTTCTGAGGTACTTATTGTGAAATGTGCAATATAGGGCTTCTCTTTTGAATCATGGGTGACACTATTAAGAAATCTTTGATTTGATGTATAGGCTTGAAGCCTCTTCACTCTTTGGAAGAGGAGGCTTAAACAAGAGCTGAGACCTGGGTTCCATGGGTAAAGAAGCCAGACGTCAGCAGGAGTGCTGAGACCTAGGTCACTTACAATAAATTCTGGTGAATAAATGAATAATAAGAATCAGGACACACAAGAATTATTTCAATAAAACTGTAAGAAAATACATAGAGATGTAGGTAAAATGTGAAGATGACTGATTTATTATAGAATGGATATAGGATTTATGGCCGAAGATCTATGGATTTGAGAGCTCTGTATGTTGTTTGCTTGTTGTATATTCTTGACAAGTAATTTCAATTTTCCAAGTTTCTGTTTTCTATCTGTAAAACATCTGTTGGCCCTATCTGTAAAATAGGGGCAACAATTTGTATAACTTCTCTGAATAGTTTTAGGTAAGAATTTTTAATAAAAGTTGCGAAAGTGCATTATTAGAAACGTGAAACTATTAGGTAGGAAGTTAAGCATGAGCAACAAGGGGTTGCCTAGCCAAAAAAGACTCAAGCTGATCTTTAAACTCCACCCCAGACATACCCTAGTGTAGCCCAAGAGAGCTCACACATGTGCTACAAATTAATCACAGAAACTTCTTGAACTCTAGCACATGTGCCCTTAAAACACAGCTGTGTCCTCAAGTGACTTCAGGCAGTCGGGAGTTCCTTGTCATTAATATTCTATACATACATATGATTATAATAGACTGAATTATGGGAAAGGCATGCATATCAGAGCCTGTTGTTATGTAACTGCAACTGTCAATCAAAACTGTCAGTCCATACCCACCTAAAGGAATATGTAAAAGCCCTGTCTTGAAAGCTCCCATACCTCATCATTCCTGTGCCAGTGCCTCTCTTGGCCTGGCCCACCTCTCCCTTGTGGTGTTATTTCTCTTCCTTAATGAACTTCTTTTTGCCGCAGATAAGACCTCAGATTATTCTCTGTGGCCTTACCAAGAACCTAGGCCCACAAAGGAGGGTCCTCTTTGACCTTCCCCCATGCTATAACAGAACACTTATATACATGGCACTCTAGTCTCTGATTAGAAAACAAGGTCATATTTTTTCCTACTATATGGTAACACTAAATCCCACTAGCCCAACTAATAAAATCAGCTCTAAGCTTCTTTCTAGTTTTTTAAGTTTTCCAGGCTATTGCCTCACATGTGTCCAGGATTCAGACCTATCCTTCTGTGGGAAAACTGCTGATGCTTCCCCAAGCCTTGGTACAGGAAAGACACTGTGTGCTCCTATTTCCCACAGTACAACTGAGAGCAGGCTGTGACTTTTATCATCTAGAATTTGTTGAAGCGTCACATTAAAATAGGAGCATTACTTCTAGGACAACTTCCAACCTGCATTACAGTCTGTTAAACTAATTAAACAAAATGAATGATTAGGCTGAGATGGCTCTAATGCCATGGCAGCGATGTAAGCAAACCAAAATCTAAGTCTGTAAATGTCTCAAGGTTAAGAAATCAAAACCCAAGGTCAATCAGTCACAGTTTAGGCTTTAAGCAACTGCCAATCAATAATCTCTTTGTTTTGCTTCTCTCTTTTCTTAACCACTTCCAGTTTGGCACTGTCTGATTCCAATCAACTTCTGCTCAAATAAACTCATGAATTTTTTTTAAACTTCATTTTATATTGGAGTATCATTGATTAACAATGTTGTGATAGTTTCAGGGAAACCCCACTTTCATAGCTGATTAACGATGTTGTGATGGTTTCAGGTGTACAGCAAAGTGATTCGGTCATACATATACACGTATCATTCTTTTTCAAATTATTTTCCTAGTTAGATTATTACAGAGTTTTGTAAAGTTGTAAATTTTTTAATATGCCTCAGTAAGTCTTTTAACAAGTCCCTCAGAGGCAAGCCATTCTCTACAAAGGAGAAGCCAGTTCATCTATCAGTGGAGGCACCAGGCATTTTCTCACCTCACAGTCTGGGCCCAACTACCTATTCTCTAAGGAGAAAGCAGATTCTCACCTGCCAAGGCCAAGGCCTTTCTCATTTCCTTTCTCACACTTAAATCCTTCCTGAGTTTCTTGACAGTGAAAACATATCCCTTTCCTTTAGCTTGGTACTTTTACCACAAGGAAGATCCAGTCCTGTGAACCACTGGAGACAGTCCAAGTATTTGATAATACACTTATCTAAGTTTGATCTGTTGTGCACACACATGCACACACACAGAGTTCAGTTCAGTCGCCCAGTTGTATCTGCCTCTTTGCAACCCCATGGACTGAGCACGCCAGGCCTCCCTGTCCATCACCAACTCCTGGAGCTTACTCAAACTCATGTCCATTCAGTCAGTGATGCCATCCAACCATCTCATCCTCTGTCATCCCCTTCTCCTCCTGACTTCAATCTTTCTCAGCATCAGGGTCTTTTCCAAGAAGTCAGTTCTTCACATCAGATGGCCAAAGTATTGGAGTTTCAGCTTCAGCGTCAGTCCTTCCAATGAAGATTCAGGACTGATTTCCTTTAGGATTGACTGGTTTGATCTCCTTGCAGTCCAGGAGATTCATTCTCTCTCTTTCTCTCTCTCTCTCTCTTTCTCTCTCTCTCACACACACAAACACACACACATACACACACACAACTAATGCAGTACAAATAGTCCATTCCGCCCTATGTGCTGTGCCATCAAAATTCCATCCTTCTAGCTTACAATCTTTGGTCCAGTTAGCTGGGTTGGAGGGAAAATGATCCTGATAGTCTGTAAGCAAAATACATGGCTAAGATTATCTCCCAGGGAGAAAATGATTGTTTTCAGCATATGGCCTCTCTTGCACTGATTTAACACATGTTTCCTGGTCTGAAACATCTGCTTTGGGCTATTTCATTGTACTATGATTCCCCAGGAACTATGAGGCAGCAATAACTTCCAATAAAAAGCCCTACCAAAGGAATCCTTGGCAGAAATAAAGATCATTTGCCTGAAAGACAAAGCACTGTCTCTATCCAAGGAGGCAGGATCTATCTGTAATTTTCCCAAAAGGCAGTTTTTCCAGCTACAGAAAAATATGTAGGTGTCATGCTCTGCTCAATGTCTTATATATTATATAACCATTGCCTACTATAATTTAAAAAGATTAAAATGACAGAAAATACTGTCATTTTCTGTCATTATGATTAAAGGTATATGATTAAATATATGATTAAAGGTAAAATATATCTTAGAATTTGAATACTTATGCTTTTTTATAACTTCTAGAATAAACAATAGAATGAGTTGTTACACTATCAACAAACATTAAAAAGTCAAACATGTCGGCATTTTGTGTGCATATTTAGTAAACAATGTATAATAAAATTTTTCTTTTATTATGGAATTAATGTGCATTATTCTTGAACATGTCGAGATGAAAATATTAGTAAAAAATTTTAGCCCAAAATAATTGTAATGCTTAATGTCCTTATTTACAAATAGTTAGAAATTTCATGTCCAAATATACTGGCCAATGACTTAGTAGGGTTTTCTACTTGTAATAATCTATTATGTTATTTCAAATACAGTGCCATCATTATAAATTTCTTCATGCTAAAGACTAAAGCACAACCATTCACTTCATACAATGATACAGGTGTATGTAACAATTAAAGTGATGACATACAGCTTTATCTATTATAAACAAAAATAATATATCATAAAAATAAAAAATTATTACAAAACTGTAATGAAATGTAAGTAATTAGTCACACAGAAAAAATCTGGAAGGATGTAAATTTTTTCTTCATACATTCAATTTTCTAATTTAAACATCTATTACTTCAACCTTAAAATATAGCTTTCTTGAGTTGATATTAAAGCAAAAATGGATAAAATGTAAAATCAAATTGGAGAATCAGAAAAAACCTTTTTAGGTGTTCATTATGAAAATGTAAATCTAATGAACATAGTTTAAATACAGATTGGTTAATTATTAATTGAGCCTTTAATTCTCAGAAATAGTGTTAGCTTGTTTAATTGATACTGAGGCCACATTATCTTACTCTTATTTTAAATTTTATTCTTAGATCCTTCTGATACCTCTATCTAAAACTAGCACCAGTTTTACTTCCTTTATAGTTGAATAGAATAAAATTAATGATTTTACTTGTTAATTATCTGTTTCCTCTAATAGAATATAAGTTTCATGAGGTCTAGACCTGGCTTTGTTCATTCTAGTACTTCAGTTTCATGCATTGTTTACAGTAGGTATCCAAGGAGAAAACTGAGAAAAAATCTGACTCAAAAACGTTCTAATTCAGATTATCTGGCTTTGGTCCCTCAAATAGTTCTGTTGGTGTGTTGCAATGAGCTAGTGATATGTTTTCATCACACTGCTACTATAAATCCTGTTGTTGGTTTTAAACCTAAATGCATGTTTCTAGCTTGGATACAGGAAACTTTATCTTATTCACTGTGTGTGCTGACATTATTCTTTGCTTTCTTTTATTTTCTCTATTTATGGCCTTTTGAATTCAATGTAGTTATTTTTTTCATGTTCTCTTATCATGTTTATTTATAAGGATGCTTTAAATTCTCTTGAAAATGAGAAAGGTAGATAAGGAAGAATATAAAGAAGAGCATACATTTGATATGCACTGATTATAATTAGAATGACTATAATTTATCACTCAAACTATGGCATTTTTTGAGAATGAAATAGAAAGTCTATAATAATTATATCAACAAAGCAGCTATTTGTAGAAAAATAAGATGTTACTCTAACTTTAATAACTTCGCATTTGGCAAGATATAGAAAATTGTAAATACAAAAATAATGAGCCAGGAATCATGTGCTCTAGCTTGGTCTAGCCAGGTCTTTGGGACAGTGATATAGAGCAGGTCCTCTACTCTCCAATTGGTGTTCTCCATGCATATAGCATCACTCTCCTTTTTCTATTCCACCCTTATCTGCAATATTTTTTTACATAGAGTACAGAAGTTCAATGGTATCATTCTATTCTCAAGGTACAGATTATTCTTTTTATATTGTCATCCACTAAATTATCCTATGAACTCATGCAATTCAAGCAAAAGCTGAAAGTTTCTCAGTACTATATTCTCAATTTCTGTCTCAGAACTCTCCTTGAGGCAAGGAACACAAAGACTATACTAAATACCTAAGCAGAAAAAAGATGAAATATTGGAAGGAAGGGAAAGAAGATGGACTAATATTTCAAAATATTATTCCACCAAACCTCTCACAACTGGGTCCAGTTCAGTTCAGTTCAGTTGCTCAGTTGCATCCAACTCTTTGCGACCCCAAGAACTGCAGCATGCCAGGCCTCCCTGTCCATCACCAACTCCCAGAGCTTACTGTAACTCATGTCCATTGCATCGGTGATGTCATCCAACCATCTCATCCTCTGTCTTCCCCTTCTCCTCCTGCCTTCAATCTTTCCCAGCATCAGGGTCTTTTCCAAGGAATCAGTTCTTCACATCAGGTGGCCAAAGTATTGGAGTTTCAGCTTCAGCATCAGTCCTTCCAATGAAGATTCAGGACTGATTTCCTTTAGGATGGACTGGTTGCAGTCCAAGGGACTCTCAAGAGTCTTCTCCTACACCACAGTTCAAAAGAATCAATTCTTTGGCGCTCAGCTTTCTTTATAGTCCAACATTCACATCCATATATGACTACTGGAAAAACCATAGCTTTGACTAGATGGACGTTTATGGACAAAGTAATATCTCTGCTTTTTAATATGCTGTGTAGGTTGCTCATAGCTTTTCTTCCAAGGAGCAAGTGTCTTTTAATTTCATGGCTGCAGTCGCCATCTGCAGTGATTTTGTAACATAAAAAATAAAGTTTCTCACTGTTTCCACTTCCCCATCTATTTGCTCTGAAGTGATGGGACCAGATGCCTGATCTTTGTTTTCTGAATGTTGAGCTTTAAGCCAACTTTTTCACTCTCCTTCACAACTGGGTCCATTCTGGCCGATTTTTCTCCTTAACATTTTTGCATAAGCAGTGTAAACTAAGACCCATTGCAGAAAAAAAAAAAAAAAAAAAAAGGAAAGAAAAGAATGCTTCTAACTCTCATCCATGGCTATATAGACAGAAGCTATAAATAATATTTTATTAAAAATTGATCTGTGGATTTTTCAGGAAGGCTGATATGTAATACATGATAAATGCTTCTGGTCAACAAAAAAAGATGTTACTGAAAGTGAATAGAAAAAGCTTCAGTTCTGCTCAGCAACCAGCAAACAAAAATGTAGAGGTCAGCACAACAGCCTCTATATAGAATAAGTTGGAAAGAGTTAGACAAAGGCTTTGTAGATGACTGTGGAGATACTGAATAATTAAGACAGAAAAGATACTTCAAAGAGTTTCTAGTTCAAGGTGTGTTCTCTTCACCTTAGTATTTCTGGAAAATGAGAGCTTACATAGTTGTTATTCATATGAAGGCCAAAATATACATTAGAATATGTGGTTTTAACTTCTATGATCAATCATTAATTGTGCACAATTTTCTTCATTTTAGGAGCTTGCTGCCACCTATGGATAAGAATAGAGTTTTACAGTTTCCATCAAGACTGTCCATCAGTGATTAATAACAATAGCAGTGAATTGTAGGTATAGCTTGAGTTTCATACATTTCAATTCAGTCAATTCAGTTCAAACAATGTTATCAGTATTTGACACTTGATTAGCTACTGGACAATCAGAGATATATAAACAAGGCTTTGATCCTCAAGTACCTTAGAGTTTAGTAGGTGAGATAAACCTAGAAACAGATCAAATTTCAATACCATGTGATAAAAGAAAATATTCTACAGGGAAAGAGCAGAGTTCAGCTTTAATAATATAAAGGTATAAAGCAGGAAGTGTGAGAGTGAAGGCTGAGAAATTAGACACAGTCCAGATATGCAAAATAGTGTGCTAAAAGTAGAAAATTATTCAAGTAAATTAATATAACATGTGTATTTTGTGTTTATGATAATATACAATAAGTTAGGTCCTACATGTGTTGAATGAAGATGTTAATTATATATATCTCAAGCTCCGAAAACAGTTCAGGACTGGAGATTGACATTGATGGGTTGGTGGATGTGAATAACAGATAAGGTATGAGAGACTACTATACAGGCAAAGTGAGAACAAGGGGCCAAATAAGGGAGTTTAAGAACATATTTAATGAGAATCAGAAGAGCAAGAAATCTACCAGGAGTTTATAAGGGTAAAACCAGGAGATCCCTAGAGCACTAAAAAGAGATTTAAAACTTTTTTACCATGTCACAGGATTCTTGTATAATAACTGATAAAAAAAAATGTGTGCACTTGTCCAGTAAAATCAATATAAAATAATGTTAAATAGAATATGCAATTTTAACTAATAACAGCCAGGATAACCAATATAGTTAGTACTCACTTGTAGAAGTTAATGTGCTTTGTACAGTCAGTATTAACTAATAGTTACACCCTTGTACCTCTAGTTTTATATTTTCAATATAGAAATGAAAACTGAAAGTAAGAAAAAAGCATAGTTTATTAGAAAAGATGTCATTATTTGATTCTTAATTTTCAGAACAGACTTTTATGTGTGAAAGATTATATATTATACTAAATTAATTTAATCTTGTGCTAAAAAAAAAACTTTAACTCATAAAATGACATAGCTATATATAGGATATACACTACAAAGCCCATGCTGCAAAAAAAGTGTAAGCAAGTGTAATGTAACATCAGAATTTTCCAAGACTCTAAGCTGATCCTTTTACATCTTTGCCTTTGTCTTCAGATTGATGATGGCAAAGATCAATCTGTTTGGCAAAGTTTGTCTTACTAATAATGTGTGACTGCAGGTTGACAGCTGTCCTGTTATTCAAGAGAAGGACTCCATTATGCCCATTCTATCTTCAGCGAAAGCTCTAGACACATTAAAATTTCCTTTGAATTATTTTTTTCTTCACAAAGCTTAAAAACTATCAATCTGGATGAGATCACCAGTTCTAAAAAGGTTATTTTTTATCCAGATATTATATTATATCTTTATTGTTTTTTATTACTGTGCAGATTAGAATGTACAGAAGCTCCAAAATAGGCAGATATTTTTAAAGAAAAAAAATACAGTCTGTGGAAGACATGTTGACAATTATTAATTTCCAAGCAATCTGTCAACAAGCTATGGTATGGCTGGCATACCAAATAAAGCTGGGTTCTGTTATTGTAAATAAGGTTTCAATAGAACACAGCTATACCCATTTGTTTATAGATGGTTTATATCTGCTTTTGCCTCACCATAGCAGAGATAAATAGTTTCTACAAAAGATTAGCCAGTAAAATAAAAAATGCTTACTATCAAACCCTGCCAAACCTAGAACAAAAGCTGGACAGCGTGCATGGAGCAGAATGATTCTAGTTCAGCTGGGGACTAAATAGTATTTAAAGATCTCTGACTAAGTATTGATTAAGGCAGCCTTTTGTTATCTTAGCGCTTATACTCTGATTAGCATATTTACTCTGTTACCAACAACAGAAGAGGATATTTCAATTACTGTGCTTGTAATAATGACCAAGCAAAGATAGTGCAGTAAGAATTGCTGATTATTGAGCACTTGCTAAGCACTAGGCTCAACATTTTATATGCATCACTTTATTTATACAAACTATACCACTCAGTTGCAAATGATTCTATATTATTCCCATTTTCGAGAGGATAAAATGAGGCTTGGTTACTTTGTGTAGCATTGTCAGGTTACATTTAAACCAACACCATCAATGTCAAGAGCCTCAATACTTAATATGAAATTAGAGGGCCAAGGGAATAAATAGCAGAGGATTGTTCATACCCAGCCTTTGCAGGTAAATTTGTTAGAGGTATCATATTAGCTAACTTATAAGGAAAGAGGAAGAGTTAACCAGAAAAATAGGAGAGGATGGGTACATGGAGGCCATAGACAATCTCTGAACTCCCTAACAATTTTGAGAGTAATATGTAAGTTAGTTTTTTTCTGGGTGTGCTGAGTAACAAGATTTCATTCATAGGTCATATGAGAAATAATAATACTAAAAATAACAAAAGTTTCCCCACTTATTGAGCACGTTCTATACTAGGAATGCTAAAGCTTCATATGTACCATTTGTTTCACCCACACAGTAACTCTATGAGGACTTCCCTGGTGGCCCAGTGGTTAAGAATCCACCTGCCAATGCAGGAAACATGGGCTCTATCCCTGGTCTGGGGTAATCCTGCATGTCATGAGGCAGCTAAGCCCATGTCCCACAGCTACTGAGCCCACGTGCCTAGAACTCATGCTCCAAACAAAGGGAAGCCACAACAATAAGAAGCCTGTGCACCTCAATGAAGAATAGCCCCTACAAGCTGCAAATAGAGAAAGCCCTCCTGTGGCAATGAAGACCCAGCACAGCCAAAAATAAATCAATGAATAAATAAAATAAAACTTTTCTAAAAACATAAAATCTGTTGCGTATTTAAATTATATGCAGAGTACATCATGTGAAATGCTGGGCTGGAAGAAGCACAAGCTGGAATCAAGATTGTCGGGAGAAATACCAACAGTCTCAGATATGCAGATGATACCACTGTAATGGCAAAAAGCGAAGAGGAACTAAAGAGACTCTTGATGAATGTGAAAGAGGAGAGTGAAATCTGGCTTAAAACTCAAGATTCAAAAAACTAAGATCATGGCATCCAGTCCTATCATTTCCTGGCAAACAGATGGGGGAAATGTAGAAACAGTGTCAAATTTCATTTTCTTGGGCTATAAAATCAATGTGAATTGCGACTGCAGCCATAAAACTAAAAGAAGCTTGCTCCTTGTAAGAATATCTGTCAAACCTACATGGTGTTTTAAAAAGCAGAGACATCACTTTGCTGACAAAGGTCCATCTAGTCAAAGCTATGGTTTTCCCAGTAGTCATGTATGGACGTGAGAGTTAGGCCATAAAGAAGGCTGAGCACCAAAGAATGTATGCTTTCCAACTGTGTGTTGGAGAAGACTCTTGAGAGTCCCTTGGGCAACAAGATCAAGCCAGTCAATGCTAAAGGAAATCAACCCTGAATATCCATTGGTTCTGAAGCTGAATCACCAATACTTTGGCCACCTGATGCAAAGAGCTGACTCGTTGGAAAAGACGCTAATGCTGGGAAAAATTAAGGGCAAGAGAAGAAGGGGGTGACAGAGGATGACATAGTTGGATGGCACCACTGACTCAATGGACATGAGTTTGAGGAAACTCAGAGAAATAGCGATGGACAAAGAAGCCTGGCATGCTTCAAGGGGTCACAAATAGTCTGACATGATTTAGCAATTGAACAACAACAATTAAAAAAAATAACTTTATGAGGCAAATATTATTACTATCCTCATTTTACAGATGTCAAAACAGGTAAAAATAAGTTAAATATATTGCCAGAGTTACCTGGTTAGTATCCCTGATGTTCAGATGGTAAACAATCTGCCTGCAATTCAGGAGACCTAGGTTCAATTCTTGGGTTGGGAAGTTCCCATGGAAAAAGGAATGGCAACTTACTTAGTTATCCTTGCTTGGAGAATCCCTGGGACAGAGAAGCCTGGTCCATGGGATCACAAAGTGTCAAACGCGACTGAGTGACTAACACTTTCAATTTTCACCTGGTTGGTAAGTGGCAGAGCTAGTTTTCAAAACTTGTCATTCTGAATATAGGTCTCTTAACCGCTGCACTGCAGTGCCTTACATTGGGAAATGCCTTCAGTATGATGCAGTAGCTCTCTGAGGAATGGCAACCTGACAGCAACCCACCCCTACCCACCTGACTTTTCCAGTACTGAATTCAGTTTTCCAAAGGTAAGGACACAATGAGTCTAGAAAATGGGTTTAAAGAATCAGCTCTATCTTGGAGTGTCCTGCTATGAATTGATTTGAATGCCTACCTCTCTGGTCTCTACCCCCAACTCATATGTTGACGCTGTAAGCCTCATTGTGACTATACCTTGAGACAGAGTCTTTAGGAAGTAATAAAGGTTAATGAGGTCAGAAGGAGACTTACAGATGACCAACATCCTCCCATGGTGGAGAGAGAAATGTCTCTTCCTCTTCTTATAAGACTACAATCCAATTAGACTAGGGCCCACTCTTATGACCTGCAAGACAGACGATGCCATACTGGAAAACAGTTCAGGTCAGTTCAGTTCAGTCTCTCAGTTGTGTCCAACTCTTTGCGACCCCATGAATCAGAGCACACCAGGCCTCCCTGTCCATCACCAACTCCCAGAGTTCACTCAGACTCACGTCCATTGAGTCCGTGATGCCACCCAGCCATCTCATTCTCGGTCGTCCCCTTCTCTTCCTGCCTCCAATCGTTCCCAGCATCAGAGTCTTTTCCAATCAGTCAACTCTTCACATGAGGTGGCCAAAGTACTGGAGTTTCAGCTTTAGCATCATTCCTTCCAAAGAAATCCCAGGGCTGACCTCCTTCAGAATGGACTGGTTGGATCTCCTTGAAGTCCAAGGGACTCTTAAGAGTCTTCGCCAACACCACAGTTCAAAAGCATCAATTCTTTGGCGCTCAACCTTTTTCACAGTCCAACTCTCACATCCATACATGACCACAGGAAAAACCATAGCCTTGACTAGACGGACCTTAGTCAGCAAAATAATGTCTCTGCTTTTGAATATACTACCTAAGTTGGTCATAACTTTTCTTCCAAGGAGTAAGTGTCTTTTAATTTCATGGCTGCAGTAAACATCTGCAGTGATTTTGGAGCCCAAAAAAATAAAGTCTGACACTGTTTCCACTGTTTTCCCATCTATTTCCCATGAAGTGATGGGATCAGATGCCATGATCTTCATTTTCTGAATGTTGAGCTTTAAGCCAACTTTTTCACTCTCCACTTTCACTTTCATCAAGAGACTTTTTGGTTCCTCTTCACTTTCTGCCATAAGGGTGGTGTCATCTGCATATCTGAGGTTCTTGATATTTCTCCCAGCAATCTTGATTCCAGCTTGTGTTTCTTCCAGCCCAGCGTTTCTCATGATGTACTCTGCATATAAGTTAAATAAGCAGGGTGACAATATACAGCCTTGACGTACTCCTTTTCCTATTTGGAACCAGTCTGTTGTTCCATGTCCAGTTCTAACTGTTGCTTCCTGACCTGCATAAATGTTTCTCAAGAGGCAGGTCAGGTGGTCTGTTATTCCCATCTCTTTCAGAATTTTCCACAGTATATTGTGATCCACACAGTCAAAGGGTTTGGCATAGTCAGTAAAGCAGAAGTTGATGTTTTTCTGGAACTCTCTTGCTTTTTCCATGACCCAGCGGATGTTGGCAATTTGATTTCTGGTTCCTCTGCCTTTTCTAAAACCAGCTTGAACATCAGGAAGTTCATGGCTCACGTATTGCTGAAGCCTGGATTGGAGATTATTGAGCATTACTTTACTAGCATGTGAGATGAGTGCAATTGTGTGGTAGTTTGAGCATTCTTTGGCATTGCCTTTCTTTGGGATTGGGATGAAAACTGACCTTTTCCAGTCCTGTGGCCACGCTGAGTTTTCCAAATTTGCTGGCATATTGAATGTAGCACTTTCACAGCATCATCTTTTAGGATTTGAAATAGGTCCACTGGAATTCCATCACTTCCACTAGCTTTGTTCATAGTGATGCTTTCTAAGGACCACTTGCCTTCACATTCCGGAATGTCTCGCTCTAGATGAGTGATGACACCATCATGATTATCTGTGTCATGAAGATCTTTTTTGTACAGTTCTTCTGTGTATTCTTGCCACCTCTTCTTAATATCTTCTGCTTCTGTTAGGTCCATACCATTCCTGTCCTTTATCAAGCACATCTTTGCATGAAATGTTCCCTTGGTATCTCTAATTTTCTTGAAGAGATCTCTAGTCTTTTCCATTCTGCTGTTTTCCTCTATTTCTTTGCACTGATCACTGAAGGCTTTCTTATCTCTCCTTGCTATTCTTAGCAACTCTGCATTCAGATGCTTATATCTTTCCTTTTCTCCTTTGCTTTTTGCCTCTCTTCTTTTCACAGCTATTTGTAAGGCCTCCCCAGACAGCCATTTTGCTATTTTGCATTTCTTTGCCATGGGGATGGTCTTGATCTCTGTCTCCTGTACAGTGTCACGAACCTCTGTCCATAGTTCATCAGGCACTCTATCAGATCTAGGCCCTTAAATCTATTTCTCACTTCCACTGTATAATCATAAGGGATTTGATTTAGGTCATACCTGAATGGTCTAATGGTTTTCCCTACTTTCTTCAATTTAAGCCTGAATTTGGTAATAAGAAGTTCATGATCTGAGCCACAGTCAGCTCCTGGTCTTCTCTTTGTTGACTGTATAGAGCTTTTCCATCTTTGGCTGCAAAGAATATAATCAATCTGATTTCGGTGTAACCACCTGGTGATGTCCATGTGTAGAGTCTTCTCTTGTGTTGTTGGAAGAGGGTGTTTCCTATGACCAGTCCTTTTTTTGGCAAAAGTCTATTAGTCTTTGCCCTGCTTCATTCCGCATTCCAAGGCCAAATTTGCCTGTTACTCCAGGTGTTTCTTTCTGAGCCACAGTCAGCTCCCGGTCTTGTTTTTGCTGACTTTATAGAGCTTCTCCATCTTTGGCTGCAAAGAATATAATCAATCTGATTTCAAGGTTGAATATCTGGTGATGTCCATGTGTAGAGTCTTTTCTTGTGTTGTTGGAAGAGAGTGTTTTCTATAACCAGTGCATTTTCTTGGCAAAACTCTGTCTTTGGCCTGCTTCATTTCGTATTCCAAGGCCAAATTTGCATTACTCCAGGTGTTTCTTGACTTCCTACTTTTGCATTCCAGTCCCCTATAATGAAAAGGACATCTTTTTTGGGTGTTAGTTCTAAAAGGTCTTGTAGGTCTTCATAGAACTGTTCAACTTCAGCTTCTTCAGCATTACTGGTTGGGGCATAGACTTGGATTACTGTGATATTGAATGGTTTGCCTTGGAGACGAACAGAGATCATTCTGTTGTTTTTGATATTGCATCCAAGTACTGCATTTCAGACACTTTTGTTGACCATGATGGCTACTCCATTTCTTCGAAGGAATTCCTGCCCACAGTAGTAGACATAATGGTCATCTGAGTTAAATTCACCCATTCCAGTCCACCTAGTTCACTGATTCCTAGAATGTCAACATTCACTCTTGCCATCTCCTGTTTGACTACTTCAAATTTGCCTTGATTCATGGACCTAACACATTCCACGTTCCTATGCAATATTGCTCTTTGTAGCATCGGACCTTGCTTCTTTCACCAGTCACATCCACAACTGGGTATTGTTTTCACTTTGGCTCCATCCCTTCATTCTTTCTGGAGTTATTTCTCCACTGATCTCCAGTAGCATATTGGGCACCTCCTGACCCAGGGAGTTCTCCTTTCATTATCCTATAATTTTGCCTTTTCATACTGTTCATGGGGTTCTCAAGGCAAGAATATTGAAGTGGTTTGCCAGTCCCTTCTCCAGTGGACCACATTCTGTCAGACCTCTTCACCATTACCCGCTCGTCTTGGGTGACCCCACACAGCATGGCTTAGTTTCATTTTGTTAACAAGGTTGTGGTCCATGTGATCAGATTGGCTAGTTTTCTGTGATTATGGTTTCAGTGTGTCTGCTCTTTGATCCCCTCTTTCAACACCTACCCTTTTACTTACTTACTTCTTTCTCTTACCTTGGATGAGGGGTATCTCCTCACTGCCACCCCTCCTGACCTTGAACGTGGAGTAGCTCCTCTTGGCCCTCCTGTGCTACACAGCCACCACATAAAGTATAGAAAATGATTTTTGAAATCTTTAGATGTGGTGGAATCTGCAGGGGAGGTAGTGACAATTGCAAATAAATGGAAGACAACTGGAAATTTTAAACTGCTTCTTTGGTGAACCTGACAATGAAACAATAAAGAAATGTGTCAAACTTCCGGTTCACTATTTTAGGAGGCATCGATGCAACAATTAGAAATAAACATAAGAATGACTGAAAGCTTTGTACAGTCACTGTGAAACTTTATCTGCCTTGGTGTTTTTAATAAAAACAGATATTGATGCTTATTGCCCTTTCCCTGGTAACATGCATACGCAGGTTCACACACACTCTTAAAGATGCTCTGTTTATCCCCCACCATGCTGCTCTTCACACAAGCCAAGGTCAATTTGACTTAATGCTTTGGGCTGCATTCCAGAGTAAACCTCTGAAGCCTGACGGATGAAAAGAAAAACCCACCTGTTACTAGGATACCAAGGTCCTTTATCTTCTGACATTCAATAGTAAATTGGAAACAAGTCGAAGACACACTCATAATGCAAGAAAGCACTTGAAAGGCATGCTGCTTCCATAGACATCTCATTACAAACCGGCTTAGAGAACATTGCCCATATTAAAGACATTGGTAGAATCTTCCATAAATTAAAAGAGTCACTAAAATGCAGATTAGAAACAGCAGAGGGATTTAATTTGAAAGAGTCGCATAAAGTTGGGTCATACCACTGAAGCAGAAAACAGCATTCCTGCTTCCATTCTCCGGTGCAAAGTTTTAAGCTGAGCTAAATGAAAAAAAAGTTTGAATATGCTCCAAACCTGGAAATAATTTTGTACTTTACATGTTGTCTGTTATTATACCTATCAGTCCCTGATAGGGGACTTTACAAATGCTTTATGAATGTAGTTATTAAATTACTCTCCAGGCTTGTCTTCTCTGTCCTAAATAATACAATTTCTTTTTAACAAATTCTCCCATTTCTCAACTCTTTAATTATTGCTATCACTTATCATGATTTCTTCAGTTTCTCTAGGCCACCTTGACTTGCCACATTGTAAAGCTTTCATCAGATGACTGAAACTTAGCTATTAGTATTTAAATTTGTGAGAGTTGTATAGGATTGTGATGTGATTTTCATGACATATTTTCATATGACATACAATATACACATAAGATTAACATTTTCTACTTACTGTATCATTGGTATAAGAGAGCTAGAGAATTTCTATATAATTTTCTATATGATTGATTAGAACATCAGTATAATCTGAGAATTATTAGATTATAATAATCTAATAATTATTAGACAATTTAAAATGGTTATCTTATCAGTGTAATAAGGTATTGTTATCATAATGTAAGAGCAATCAAATTTTACATTTTCTGCAATATTTCAAAGGTAGCAATCACTAGCATGGGAAATGCATCACTTAGCTTTCTATTCTTTTCTGAGAAATAAGAAAACATGTTGTGGGTGATTTTAGCCATAAGAGTACATTCAGTTTTCTTTACACAGAGTTGTCTTTCTGTTTCCAGCCTTGTGTTCTGAGCAGTATAGTACCAAGAGACTACCATTTAAAACGACTCTTGAGACCAGATCATTTATGTCAGCACTGTGCTTTGTGAAATTAACACATTGTACTTGTCAAAGGGCTATTGTAATGGAAATCTATTCTTCTGCAGTTGACTCCAGAGACCACAAATCATTTTCCCTGCCTGAAGACATGTCTTCAAGAAAAAAGCCAAGAGATGGCTTTAGGTTGTTATGGAGGTGACATTGCTGCAAAGACAAACTTAACTACCCTAAGCAGCATGAGAGTCAAGCTTACCTTATTTCTAAAGTGAAAATTATAATCATTAAAAAGATACTGGGATAAAGGAATCAAAATCCCTGACTTTTCCACACTCTTTAGCTTACTACTTTGAAAGAATGAGCTGTAGGACTTTGAATCTTATAGGCAAATGTCTTTTAGTGGTTTGTGTCCCTTCTAGGGGCTACGATGTGGTGCCATGGAAAGAGCACTTTCTTAAGAATCAGGAGACCTGTGTTTGAGTCCAGATCTGACATTAACTGGCCCAGTAACCCTGAGAAGGCCACTTAATCATTCTTCAAGTTATTTGTAAAATGAAGGCATTGGACCAATATTCCAATGATACCATTAGAAATTGATTTTGTTCTATAATTTATCAGTTTCTACTTATTGTTAGAACATATTTTTTTTCTTTAATTAATTTTTATTTTTTAGTTTGTTTTGCTTTACAATATTGTTTACAATACTGCTACACATCGACATGAATCAGCCATGAGTGTACATGAACTCCCAATCCCAACCCCCACCTCCCCCCTCCCA
>SJXQ01009901.1:112972-142701 GCA_006408695.1 Aepyceros melampus
TACATGAACTCCCAATCCCGACCCCCACCTCCAATCTCTCGCCCCACACCCTCTCTCTGGATTATCCCCGTGCATCAGTCCCAAGCATCCTACATCCTGCATCAAACCTGGCCTGGCAATTCGTTTCACTTATGATATCACACATGTTACACTGCCACTCTGCCAACCCATCCCACCCTCTCCCTCTCCCACATAGTCCAAAAGGCCGTTCTATACATCTGTGTCTCTTTTGCTGTGTTAGAACATATTTAGATTAGTTCAAGATAATAATTGATCACAAAAATACACATCTCACATTCTTGGAGGCAAAATATGGTGCTGAATGCACATTTGAGGGTTTTCCCATAGGCTTCCCTGGGCTCAGGCAGTAAAGAATCTGCCTGCAATGCAGGAGACCTGGGTTCATTCCCTGGGTTGGGAAGATTCCTTGGAGAAGGCAATGGCAACCCACTCCAGTATTCTTGCCTGGAGAATCCCACGGACTCAGAAGCCTGGCTGGCTACAGTTTATGAGGTCACAGAGCTGGACATGACTGAGAGACTAACACTTTCACTTCCACAGCATAGGCCTTGGTACAGGTTTTGTAAAAGCCTTCCCAACCTGACTCAAGAATGCAGCACCTTGGACTACTATAAACAAACAAATGTTCCTGTTTAATTCCCACAAAATTGGTTTGTAAAACCCATAGAAAATAAATGCATTTTCAGCTACTTTTTGGGGTGAAGATAATATCTTGGGGCATTTTCTCAGCAATCCCTTGTGAATTGGCCATTATATCTACAATGAGAAAAAAGAGACATAATTATATTTAATGGAACAGATAAAATATGGTCAACATGATCAAGCAAGAGCAGTTACTGCAATTTGCATTCTTATGAATTTCTGTTACTGACTGATGTTCAGATTAGTTGGACAAAACAGAACTCGACCACACTCCAGACCCATAGAATCCACACACAGTGGCTTGTAATCGACACTATAAGACCTCACATCAAAGTGTAGTAATATTAATAGTTAATATTATCATTTATAAGCAATATTGAGAAACTAATTACTATTATTACTAAACTAATGTTAGAAACACTCAAAAAGTTGTTTATGAACAGCAGAAAACTGGAATTGGGTTATGCCAAAAGGCACCAATAGATCATTTTGTAGAACTACACCTTGAGATGGTTGGATGGCATCACTGACTAGGTGACATGAGTTTGAGTAAGCTCCAGGAGTCGGTGACAGACAGGGAAGCCTGGCATGCTGCAGTCCATGAGGTAGCAAAGAGTCGGACATGACTGAGCGACCGAACTGAACTGAATTGAACACCTTGTGCCTCGTGATGACTTTTGTGTAGGGCTTCACTCTCTTTACTCCCGTCTCAGCCTAACCATCATGTCAGGTTAACCAACCAGTGAGGGTGTTGCCAGCTTCTTTTACTCTTATTCACCTAGGCAGCTTAATCTTTTGTTTTTTCACCTTAATTATTTTATTTTCCTGATTATTAATTCATTCTTTTAAAACATATAATAATGCAGAAATGAATAAAGCATCAGTCATAAAGCTCCTATAATTGAGAAAAGGTTTAGGGATGAACTAAAACTCAAGGATATTTGTTGCACGTATATGACTTATAAGTCCTACAAAAAAGTGAAGCAGTTTTGGTTCAAAATATATGAAATTATAAGGAAGAATGGAATAATGTGTCTCTTTTCCAAATATGGTCATTCAAATGGCAAACAAGCATTTCTGAAATATAAAAACAAACAAGAGAAAAGTGAGCCATGCACACCAAATATCTGGAGAACAAGCCTAGTTTTCTATTTTATTTCCTAACAGAACATACACTTAAACATGTCCTTTCATGGCCAGCAAGTAGAGTGTAGTACTGCAAAACAGTCTGTCTAGTGGTCTGAAATAGACTTAGGAATAAATAAAATTAATAGATCATGAATCAAAAATATATGTGAACAAAATAAAGACATACCAAAAGACTGGCTTTTTAAGCACTTTAACATTCAAGAAGGATGAATAATGTATGACTACAATGTACTTTTTTTGCTTTTTACAAAAACACTCATAAGTAGGGAATGAAATTTCCTTTCTTGACAGCGAAAATAAATCTACTTTAAAGCAAAGTAAATATTTTAATTAATCATGGGACACTAGAGGCATTACTATTACAATTGATTAAAGAATAAAACAAAGATTAGGCTGCTGAATTTGAAGGAAGAATGTAAACAAATTCATATTAATGTTTAGCTGCTTTTATCTTCATTTAGTAGCAATCAACATTAAAAAGTCATGTATTAGACTCCAATGATATACCAGTAAACTGGTAAGGTATTGAGGATTTTGGTGATAAGTAAACACAGTTGCTGTATTTAGGAAGTTCTTAGTTTAGAGAGGAGATGGACAAGTATACAAAGAATTTTAAATGGTTATGACATCTGCTGTGATGATAATGGTTAAGAACTGATTGCTATGGGGGCTATTTAAAGAGGGTAGCTTCTATATTATGTCCTAATAAGCAAACAAGACTCAGGACAGTAAATTGAAAATGGAATGCAAATTATAGATGAAAGGGATGCAAAAAGCTTTGGTGTGCAAGACAGCATAGTGTATTTAATGAATTGTGAATAGTTTTCAATCGCATTGTCTAAACAGTCCTTAATATATTAAGCTCCACTACTTTTGTATTTTGATATATTTTGGAAATGACCAAAATATTATATGACTCCATTTTTTATGGCTATGAGTTGGTATTAATTATTACTGCAAGAAAACCCTTTCTTATCATTGTTTGACTTGATTCCTAGTCATAGCAGAGCCTTCTGATGTTCCAATTCTTGCACTGGCCATTGCTTTTTATAATTCATTTACTGAAACATCAATTCCAAATCTCTGTGTTTGTATTTAATATCTGCCCCAGAACTCCAGAGTATTTCCAGCTTTCTCAAAACCGTGGAGCTAGCCACATAGGACTGTCTTGGGAAACCTTCCACAGTTCATTATTAATACCAGAAATACTTGATTAGGTCACGTCTAGAAGACTGGCAGAAATTGAAAGTGAAAGTGAAGTCGCTCAGTCCTGTCCGACTCTTTGCGACCCTGTGACTGTAGCCCACCAGGCTCCTCTGTCCATGGGATTCTCCAGGGAAGAGTACTGGAGTGGGTTGCCATTTCCTTCTCCAGGGGATCGTCCTGACCCAGGGATTGAACCCAGGTCTCCTGCACTGCAGGCAGACGCTTTACCCTCTGAGCCACCAGGGAAGCCCAGGGCCTACTTCAAACATGGGAGTCATCTTCATAAAGCTATCAATTCATCCTACTCTTACCCCCTTTTACATCTTTCAGAACTTAACAACCCCAACCCTCTAAAACTTTCTGTGTGCTCTCATGGGATGAAACATGGCATCCACAAATAAGTAATCACATTTCATTTCAGTAAGATTTACCTTTAAAGTAAGCTTTATCTCTTGTTTGCAGATAGAAGTCCATTTTGAGCTAGAGTAGTTTCTATGATGGAATATAACCACAAAGCTTACAGTCTGTGACTTTTTTTTTTTTTAATTGTACCAGGAGGCTTGTGGGATTTTAGGTCCTGGATAAGGTATTTAACTCAGGCCCATGGCAGTGAGAGTGAAGAGTCCTACCCACTGGGCCACCAAGGAATTCCCAGTCTTTGCCTATTGACCTCGGAAAATAACTTGCAGTTCAGCATCTATGTGGAACATATAGTCAATAAACATGCACTGAATAAATAAATGAATGTTGATGGATCTGCATTTACATTACTGACTAGATAGTCTCTGAGGTCCAATCTATCTGTAAATTTTAAAGGTTCTCTAGAAAAAAAAAGTGTAAGGAAAACTCCAAATTTTCTTCAAAATTTTTAGAAGAAGAGGAAGAAGAGAGAAGGAAAAATAGAAGGTGATGGAGGAGGAGGAGGAGAAGGAAAGAAAATCTGTAGTTGGGAGAATCAACACAGTGAGGAGTTTGTTTCAAATGATGGTCTGGAGTGTTCCATGTCATGCATATTCAGACAACACTATTCAAATCATAGCATCTGTTCCCCTAGGCAGGAATTTGAGCCCTAAAAGGTAAATAATGTGAAGGACTGTATAATCTATCTGCAAACACTTCCTAGGTAACACAAGTGTCCTGATCAGCTAAAGAGGTTTTGAGAACTGCAAAGGTAATTTATTTAGTTGGGCAATGATGTTTGTCAACAGCAGAAAAAGCTTGGAAAATTCCTTAAAAAGGAAAAATTTTTTTTTAACAAAATACAATTCACTTTGCCCAGAAAGCTAGTAAGTTGTGGAGCTAGCTTGAACAAGAATTAATATACACGTTGGGAAACTTTCCTTCCTTGATAGGTCCTTCATAACACACGTACAGAATATTATTTTTCCAAGACACAGTATGAAGCTTAGATCATGCCCACGTTTAAACACAACTGCTCTTTCTACCAAGGCTTCATCAGATCGGGTGATGTAGTGGTTACAGTTCTACACAGATACAACCAGAAAGAATAAATTACTGTGATGGGGTAAAAGTACACATGACCTCAAAATTGGGCAGGAAGCTTTTTTTTTTTTTGTCCAAAACTATTTTGGAAATGACTATCTCTCTGAGAACACTGGATTATAAAACCATACTCCCAAGATTTCAGCAGAACAGAGGCACAAGAAACAAGAAAATCTAATTATAAAGTAACCTTGGGAGAGAAGGAGAGAAGGAAAGAGCCAACAACTCTGATCCATCATTCACTGATTCACGCATATGGGAATGAATGTATGAATGTCTGCTACGTGCAAAGTGCTATTCTAGGCTCTTGCAATAGGAGAGTAGGCACAAGTCAAATTACCTCTGCCCATTTACACTTTCTGTTCTTATAGAAGATCTGCTAAGTTGTTTCAGTCGTGTCCAACTCTGTGCAACCCCATGGACAGCAGCCCACCAAGCTCCCGTGTCCCTGGGATTCTCCAGGCAAGAACACTGGAGTGGGTTGCCATTTCCTTCTCCAATGCATGAAAGTGAAAAGGGAAAATGAAGTCGCTCAGTCATGTCCGACTCTTCGTGACCCCGTGGACTGCAGCCCACCAGGCTCCTCCACCTATGGGATTTTCCAGGCAAGAGTACTGGAGTGGGTTGTCATGTCTTCTCTGCTTATAGAAGATAGTAAAGATAAATAGAAATAACAAAAACAGAAATTGTCAGATTGTGACATATGCTATAGAGAAAAATTGATCAGAAAAGGAAAGACAGGGATTGGTGAGTTGAGGAAAAGGGAAGATATGATTTTCAACAGGCAGCTCTGGAAAGGCTTCCCTGAGAGCATTAATTTAGGCAAAATCTGAAGCAGGTGAGAGTGAGAGTTAAGGCTAGCTGGGGGAAAATGCTGGCAGAGGAAGAATCTCTTTTTTTTTAAATGCAAGATTTGGCTTCAGTATTTTATTTAGCTTATTGAAGAAAAGCCAATGTTCCTTAGAAATAGACACAGTGAAGATTCTCAAGTGTAAACTTTGAGCAGTTTCAGAAATTTCAAACAGTTGGCACGAAACATCTTACAGTGAGGAAATAACAGGTTGTCAAAGACTAGCATGGACTCAGAAGAGCATAGGTTATGCAGGCAGGCTCATAGAAAACATGTCCTGGAATGCATTCTTTTATTTGCATCTGGCTCAGAGCTTCATCAGTGGCACCCCACTCCAGTGCTCTTGCCTGGCAAATCTCATGGACAGAGGAGCCTGGTAGGCTGCAGTCCATGAAGTCGCTAAGAGTCTGACACGACTGAGCGACTTCCCTTTCACTTTTTACTTTCATGCATTGAAGGAAATGACAACCCACTCCAGTGTTGTTGCCTGGAGAATCCCAGGGACCAGGGAGCCTTGTGGGCTACCATCTATGGGGTCACACAGAGTCAGACACGACTGAAGTGACTTAACAGCAGCAGCAGCAGCAGAGCTTCATCAAGCTCTGCATGCGTAAATATCAGAACCACCTGGTGAAGAATTAGTAGTTTATTGTGATTAACATGTATTGAGGGCTTCCCTGGTGGCTCAGTGTTAAAGAATCCACCTGCCAATGTAGGAGACATAGTTTCAATCCCTGATCCAGGAAGATCCCAAATGCTGTGCAGCAACTAAGCCCACGGGCCACAACTATTGGGCTTGTGTCTAGACCCAGGAGCCACAACTACTGAAGCCCACGCTCCCTAAAGTCTGTGCTCTGCAATGAGAGAAACCGCTACAATGAGAAGCCAGCCCACCACCACAAGTGAGTAGCCCCGACTCTCTGCAACTAGAGAAAAGCCTGTGCAACAATGAGACCCAGCACAGCCTAAATAAATAAATAAAATTATTTAAAAATATGTATTTAATGCTCATTATATGTCACCCAATGTACCAAGAACTTTTCAAGCACCATCTCATATAATCCTCACAATAACCTTAAACAATCAGTAGGACTGCTGTCTGCCTTTTTAAAAAGAATAAAATTAAGATATGGGGAGGTTAAATAATTTGCTCAGAAAGCTAGTATGTTGTAGAGCCAGGATTTGAACTTAAGCAGTTTAGTTTCTATGTTACAGGTTGAGAAAGAATGTGCCATGTTCAACTGTATAGACAACAACATAAAATTCTCATTCCTTCTATCTTTAAGTGTACTTAAAAGAAACACATCAAGAATAATAATGTAGGTAACTTCAGACATTATTACAGAAATAAGAAATAAGGCAGAAGCCCTGTCAGTTGGTTGCCATCAAGGTAAACATTCTCCTCCATAAGAAGCTGCCCATTAACATAGGGTATTCATAATGGGCTGTTATTCTTTAAGCTTAACTGTGGACAGCTAACACTGGCTATGGAAACTGAATGGGGAAGAGGAAACCAAGAGGAATCCCTTTCTTACAGCTTCAGGAGGCCAGCATACAGAGTAATTACATATAAAACACAAATGAGAACAATGGTCTCTGAGGACGGGGCAGTTGGTTTTTGCTTCCCTGGTGGCTCAGAGGTTAAAGCGTCTGCCTGCAGTGCGGGAGACTGGGGTTCGATCCCTGGGTCGGGAAGATCCCCTGGAGAAGGAAATGGCAATCCACTCCAGTACTCTTGCCTGGAGATTGCCATGGAAGGAGGAAGCTTGTGAGCTACAGTCCACGGAGTCGCAAAGAGTCGGACACAACTGAGCGACTTGACTTACTTTACTTGAAATGTGCAGAAGTGAACTGAAGTGAAGTCAGTTGTGTCTGACTCTTTGCAACCCCATGGACTGTAGGCTACTACGCTCCTCTGTCCATGGGATTTTCCAGACAAGGGTACTGGAGTGGGTTGCCATTTCCTTCTCCAGAGGATCTTCCTGATCCAGGGATCAAACCCAGGTATCCCCCACTGTAGGCAGATGCTTTACCGTCTGAACCACCAGGGAACACTTATTATTAATGCCACACCCCTTTAGCAAGCTTCATCTAATTTTTATTCCCAACTTTATCCCTTTTTAATGTATCATTATTTTCTGAAAAATGCTTGAATAAAATCTGGGAACAATGCAAAGACTTTGGAAATAAAAACACGATTTTCTCATATCAGGTGTTTCAAACCTGATAAAATCTCTCTCTTTTTAAAAGACAGATGTTAACAATCAAAGGTAATTTTTTTCTGGGAATTATTTTCAAGTTTTAGTAAAAGAGCATTAGAATATTTTCTAAGAAAACAGTCACATGAAGGTCCCTTGCCTGCATACATGTTCAGTTGTGTCTGACTCTGCAACCCCATAGACTGTAGCCCACCAGGATCCTCTGTCCATGGGATTCTCCAAGCAAGCATACTGAAGTGGGTTGCCATTTCCTTCTCCAAGGTATCTTCCTGACCCAGGAATCCAACCCGTGTCTCCTAGGCACCTGCATTGGCATGTGGGTTCTTTACTACCGAGTCAACTGGAAAGCCCAAGGATCCCTTAGTCATTGACGAAGCAAATAATAAAATTAACATTGTTACATGTCTATTTGGATTTCTTCTGAAGCCATTGTACTGAACTTCTTAAGTAAATTATCATATCTTCTCCTGAATTATGTAGCCAATTGCCTCTGTTTTTCCCCTCACTCTGCTTGGTACTTTAATTATTTCAAAATGTACACTTTTTTTTTTTTGAGAATTATTGCTTTACAATGTTACATTAGTTTCTGCTGTACAATGAAGTGAATCAGCTATATGTATACACATACCCCTCCCTTTTGAGCTTCCCTCCTAACCCCCGCATCCCACCCCTCTACATTATCACAGAGCACCAAGCTGAGTTCCCTGTACTAGACAGCAGCTTCTCACTAGCTATTTTACAGTGTATATATGTCAATCCTACTCTCCCAGTTTGTCTCACCTGTCCCCTCCCCTCCTCACTTCCACAGGTCTGTTCTCTACGTCTGTATCTCTCTTTCTGCCCTGCAAACAGGCTCATCTGTACCATCTTTCTAGATTCCGTATATATGTATTAATATACAATATTTGTTTTTCTCTTTCCGGCTTTCTCCACTCTGTATGATAGACTCTAGATCCATCCACATCACTACAAATGACCCAGTTTTTCCTCTGTATGGCTGAGTAATAGTCCAGTGTATATATGTACCACGACTTCTTTATCCATTCATCTGTTGATAGACATTTAAGTTGCTGCCATGTCCTAGCTGTTGTACACAGTTCTGCAATGGACATTAGGCAATATGTACCCCTTTATTGAAAGCTATTTGTTGTAAGATTTTGTTTGTTGCTCCCCTCGTTTTCTCAACTAGTGAATCTTAGTTATTTTAGGTCAACAAGCTGAGTACTTCCATGTTGGCATAATAGCTTTGCTTATGTCTGTATATATATGAATATTACCTGCCACTTATCTCAGTCAGTTTTGAAATAGCTTTAACACATATGGCATCCTTTACTATTTCCGGGAAACCAAGGCTTCTGAGCAGTGGGAATATCATAAAGAAAATGACCCCGCATTTTCTGGCTATAAGTTGCCTCTATTAGAGAATGAAGTCACTAAATTATAGGCTCTTCACTTTCTTACTCAAATTGACTCTTTCTAATGACTTAATTGACTGTCTCAGTCTCAGGTTCTTCAGAACTATCACTGACTTTGTGGAAAACTGCTTGAAATGAGGCATGATCAAGACTTTAAAAGTTATGTTATAGACCCACGGGCAGAGAAGCCTGGAGGGCTACAGTCCATGGGGTCGTAAGTGTTGGACATGACTTGCGACTACACCACCACCACCACCATGTTATAGAATGGTCTCTCAGTGTTCCTTCTGACTGAGAAACCACACCTACTTGCTTGTCTTTACACACTACACCTTTGGGTTTTGTTTTATGTCATGATTATGTAATTTAGACTGGACTCCATCAGACTAAAGGACTATCCCTGTAATGGTCTCTTCCACTTTGAAGGTTTAAGTTTTGATGCTCCTGATGCATGCTTCAATATTGCTGCTTGGGCAGTGATAGTTAAGCTTCTCTCTGTTTTCATACCCATGGCACAGAGACCCTTCACAAATATTTGTCTTTGTATCTACTGGACTAGTGAATGGTGGCCTAGAGTTAACCTCTGTTGTTGTTCAGTTGTTCGGTCACTCAGTTGTGTCTGACACTTTGCAGCCCTGTACACTGCAGCATGCCAGGCTTCCCCGTCCTTCACCATCTCCTAGAGCTTGCTCAAACTCACATTGAGTCAGTGATGCCAACCAACCACCTTGTTCTCTGTCATCCCCTTCTCCTTCTGTCTTTAATCTTTCCCAGCACCAGGGTCTTTTCTAATGTCAGCTCTTCACATCAGGTGGCCAAAGTATTGAAGTTTCAGCTTTAGCCTCAATCCTTCCAATGACTATTCAGGATTAATTTTCCTTAGGATGGACTGGTTTTATCTCCTTGCAGTCCAAGGGACTCTCAAGAGTCTTTTCCAACACCACAATTCAAAGCATCAATCCTTTGGTGCTCAGGCTTCCTTATGGTCCAACTCTCACATCCATACATGACTACTGGAAAAACCATAGCTTTGACTATATGGACATTTGTTGGCAAAGTAAATTTTTGAAAACTGGATTAAAGATTTACAGAATTCACCTTATTTCTCACAATATCCATTTGCATAGTGATTTTCAGCCAATAACATTCAGCAACTCAAATTTTCTAAATTTGCTCTTACAATTCTATTGTTAATACTCTTTACGATGAAAAATGCACTTGACTGATTGACAGTGGGACTTTGTTTTTCTCATGAGGAGCCTTGGATTCATATTAGAAGGCTTAACATCTTGGCTGCTTCAAACTGCTTGCCAGTCTAATAAGCCTAATAAGTTAGGTTTACTTGGGGGCATTGGCAAGGTATTCTTCATTACTAACTGTAGCCCCAATGTCTATTGCTGAACTTCAAGAAAAAATTTCAACTCGTATTTCCAACATTGAAACTCAACTTTATCTTTTGCTTTCTTTTTGTTTTAACTTTATTGTTCATGTCAGTATTTGCTCATTTTGGCAGAAATTCTCTTTAACTCATTTTGGCCAAATATGTCAGCAGGTCTTCATCTTGTTCTTGAATCATTCGCCATTTTTGAAAGTCTTAGAGACAATGCCAGCTGTCAGTGCTGTCAAGTCATTGTTCCCCCAGAGGCTTAGGAGTCCCTCACACAAATGATTGGGTACATGTATTGGTATTGTCACGTCTGCTTGCCGTCCACCCAAAATTATCACAAAACTGTTCATGTGCTGTTCAGTTCAGTTCAGTTCAGTTCAGTCACTCAGTCATGTCCAGCTCTTTGTGACCCCATGGACTGCAGCATGCCAGGCTTCCCTGTCCATCACCAACTCCCAGAGCTTACTCAAACTCATGTCCATTAAGTCTGTGATGCATTCCAACCATCTCAGACTCTGTCATCTCCTCCTGCCTTCAATCTTTCCCAGCATTGGAGTCTTAAAATGAGCCAGTTCTTCACATCAGATGGCCAAAGTATTGGAGATTCAGCTTCAGCATCAGTCCTTTCAGTGAATATGCAGGACTAATTTCCTTTACAATGGACTGGTTGGATCTCCTTGCACTCCAAGGGATTCTCAAGAGTCTTCTCCAACACCACAGTTCAAAAGCATCACTTCTTCAGTGCTCAGCTTTCTTTATATTCCAATTCTCACATCCATACTTGACTACTGGAAAAACCATAGCTTTGAGTACACAGAACTTTGCTGCAAAATAATGTCTCTGTTTTTTAATATGCTGTCTAGGTTGATCATAGCTTTCCTTCCAAGGAGCAGCATCTTTTAATTTCATGGCTGCAGTCACCATCTGCAGTGGTTTTGGAGCTCCCCCTGCAAAAAAAAGTCTGTCATTATTTCTACTGTTTCTCCATCTATTTGCCATGAAGTGATAGGACCAGCTGCCATGATCTTAGTTTCCTGAATGTTGAGCTTTATGCGAACTTTTTCACTCTCCTCTTTCACTTTCATTGAGAGTCTCTTTAGTTCTTCTTCACTTTCTGCCATAAAGGTGGTGTCATCTGCATATCTGAGGTTATTGAGATTTCTCCCGGCAATCCTGATTCCAGCTTGTGCTTCATCCAGTCCAGCATTTCTCATGCTGTACTCTGCATGTAAGTCAAATAAACAGGGTGACAATATACAGCCTGGACATACTCCTTTCCCGATTGGGAACCAGTCTGTTGTTCTATGTCCAGTTCTTCCTGATCTGCATACAGATTTCTCAAGAGGCAGGTGAGATGGTCTGGTATTCCCATCTCTTTCAGAAGTTTCCACGGATTATTGTGATCCACACAGTCAAAGGCTTTGGCATAGTCAATAAAGCAGAAGTAGATGATTTTCTGGAACTCTCTTGCTTTTTTGATGATCCAGCAGATGTTGGCAATTTGATCTCTGGTTCCTCTGCTTTTTCTAAAACCAGCTTAAACATCTGGAAGTTCACGGTTCACGTATTGCTGAAGCCTGGCTTGGAGAATTTTGAGCCTTACTTTACTAGCGTGTGAGATGAGTGCAATTGTGCAGTGGTTTGAGCATTCTTTGGCATTGCCTTTCTTTGGGATTAGAATGAACACTGACCTTTTCCAGTCCTGTGGCCACTGCTGAGTTTTCCAAATTTGCTGACATATTGAGTGCAGCACTTTCACAGCATCATCTTTCAGGATTTGAAATAGCTCAATGGGATTTCCATCACCTCCACTAGCTTTATTCATAATGATGATTCCTAAGGCCCACTTGATTTGTGTTCCAGGATGTCTGGCTCTAGGTGAGTGATCACACCATCGTGATTATCTGGGTCATAAGATCGCTTTTGAATAATTCTTCTGTGTATTCTTGCCACCTCTTCTTAATATCTTCTGCTTCCAGAAAATTATAGATACCAAGGGAACTTTTAATGCAAAAATGGGCACAATAAAGGATAGAAATGGTATGGATCTATCAGAAGCAGACAATATTAAGAAAAGCTGGCAAGAATACTCAGAATTATACTCAGATGAAAAGAGATCATCTATTGTACTCCTATATAAAATAAAAAGTAAAAAAAAAAAAAAAGAAAGAAAGCTCAGACACTCAGGCACTCTTTGTATCTCATTCATGGGTCAATATGGAAGCTCTGTGTTTTTCATCAAACTTTCAAGAGCAGGCACTAAGGCTATGTTTACAAATATGAGACTGAAGCAGCAAGTTGAGTTTTAAAGATTTGATCAACTAACCAGTTGTTTTATTCATAGGCTGTCAAACAATCGTTGCAAATATTTATTCCAAATTGAAACCACAGTTTTTTTCATAATGTATATAACCAGAACTTCAAATGAAACTGACTATAAATCCTATGATAGTGAGTTAGTAAAGATCATTAACTGATGTAACAATACCCAAATCTTGGAAACAGCACAGTGAAAAGGAAAGGACCCAGGTTTCTGTCCTCTTGAGCTTTCCCCTTTTCTAAGTCCATGCACTCTTCTCTGTTTAGCTGAAAGATAGGGAAGGAGGACAAGAATTATGCACTGGAGTGTTTTAAAGTCCAGATCTGGTAATATGTTACATCACTTCTGCATACATGCTATTGTCTAGAATTTTGCCCCATGAATCTCCTAATTGCAAGGCAACTGGGAAATCTGGGCTAGCTTTGTACCCAAGAGGAAAGGAAACCTTTTTGATAAATGCTTATCAGTGTCTGCCACAAATGGTGATGTGGGCCATTCTTATGTGTTCTCTCTTCACACTATTGGGATGGGAGTGGAAAAAAATGGCAGCGGAAACGATCATTGTCAAATACATTTATGAAACTCTCGGGTTGAAATAGGAAGAAATTGGTGTCCGATTCCTGATTCACTCCTAATATATTTAGAAAGTTGTATGAAGCAAGTTTGTTTCCTTGTTTCTTATTTTCAGCCTTTAAGAAGGTTTAAAAGTTTGCCTGTTTCTCTCCTTAAAAATACAAATAGGTAACAATAATATTGCATGTGTGTAGTGTCTTCGGATTTTCAAATATATCACTGCAATTTGAGATTTAGTTTTTACAATCCTAATTTAAAGGGAAAATTAATAATTTGGACCAGTATAATGGAACTTATTATGTAGAAATATGTCTGGAATGTCAGTTTTCTGACATTCAGTGTAGGCCTTTTTTTTTCTTCAATACAAAGAAATAGAGGAAAACAATAGAATGGGAAAGACTAGATATATCTTCAAGAAAATTAGAGATACCAAGGGAACATTTCATGCAAAGATGGGCTCAGTAAAGGAAATAAATGGTATGGACCTAACAGAAGCAGAAGATATTAAGAAGAGGTGGCAATAATACACAGAAAAACTGTACAAAAAAGATTTTTACTACCCAGATAATCATGATGGTGTGATCATTCACCTAGAGCCAGACATCCTGGAATGTGAAGACAAGTGGGCCTTAGAAAGCATCACTATGAACAAAGCTAGTGGAGGTGATGGAATTCCAGTTGAGCCATTTCAAATTCTGAAAGATGATGCTGTGAAAGTGCTGCACTCAATATGTCAGCAAATTTGGAAAACTCAGCAGTGGCCACAGGACTGGAAAAGGTCAGTTTTTATTCCAATCCCAAAGAAAGGCAATGCCAAAGAATGCTCAAACTACCACACAATTGCACTCATCTCACAGCACGACTGAAGCAACTTAGCAGCAACAGCAGCAGCACACGCTAGTAAAGTAATGCTCAAAATTCTCCAAGTCAGGCTTCAATAGTACGTGAACCGTGAATTTCCAGATGTTCAAGTTGGTTTTAGAAAAGACAAAGGAACCAGAGATCAAATTGCCAACATCTGATGGATCATCAAAAAAGCCAGAGAGTTCCAGAAAAGCATCTACTCTGCTTTATTGACTATGCCAAAGTCTTTGACTGTGTGGATCACAATAAACCATGGGAACTTCTGAAAGAGATTGGAATACCAGACCACCTGACCTGCCTCTTGAGAAACCTATATGCAGGTCAGGAAGCACCAGTTAGAACTGGACATGAAACAACAGACTGGTTCCAAATTGGAAAAGGAGTACGTCCAGGCTGTATATTGTCACCCTGCTTATTTAACTTATATGCAGAGTACATCATGAGAAATGCTTGGCTGGAAGAAGCACATGCTGGAATAAAGATTGCTAGGAGAAATCTCAATAACCTCAGATATGCAGATGACACCACCCTTACGGCAGAAAGTGAAGAAGAACTAAAAAGACTCTTGATGAAAGTGAAAGAGGAGAGTGAGCAAGCTGGCTTAAAGCTCAACATTCAGAAAACTAAGATTATGGCATCTGGTCCCATCACTTCATGGCAAATATATGGGGAAACCATGGAAACAGTGGCTGACTTTATTTTTTTAGGCTCCAAAATCACTGAGGATGGTGACTGCAGCCATGAAATTAAAAGACACATACTGCTTGGAAGGAAAGCGATGACCAAACTAGACAGCATATTAAAAAGCAGAGACATTACTTTGTCAAGAAAAGTCCATCTAGTCAAAGCTATGGTTTTTGCAGTAGTCATGTATGGATGGGAGAGTTGGACAATAAAGAAAGCTGAGAGCTGAGGAATTGATGCTTTTGAACTGTGGTGCTGGAGAAGACTCTTGAGAGTCCCTTAGATTGCAAGGAGATCCAACCAGTCCATCCTAAAGGAGATCAGTCCTGGGTATTCATTGGCAGTACTGATGTTGAAGCTGAAACTGCAATACTTTGGCCACCTGTTGTGCAGAGCTGACTCATTTGAAAAGACCTTGATGCTGGGAAAGATTAAGGGCAGGAGGAGAAGGGGATGACAGAGGATGAGATGGTTGGATGGCATCTCTGACTCATTGGACATGGGTTTGGATGGACTCCGGGAGTTTGTGAAGGACAGGAGGCCTGGCCTGCTGTGGTTCATGGGGTTGCAAAGAGTCAGAGATGACTCAGCCACTGAACTGATTCAGCATTTATACCATAAGTACCTAGTATACTTTCTAATAGAAATAGAAGGAAATAAACGTCAAGTTCACCAATTCATTACTCCTCTATTTTCTAGATCTCATAGGGAAACATGAAGCATTTTTATTGGCTAAATAAATATTGGAAGTATATTTGTAAATTTTCCCCCTCTCTAAACAGCTTAATCACAGTGACTATGGAACTGTGTTTTTTCCCTCAAACTTTCTTACTTACAAAAAAAGATTATTTCCAAAATCAACAACCACAACAAAAAAATTTTTTTTTAATGTTTTGTTCAATTCAGTTTTAAGATCCAGAGAATCTAAATAGATTAGACCAGAACTCAAACTCAAGATTTCACCTTACTACCTTGAAGACTGCCCATTTATGGTTTGGAAGAGAACACACAAGTAGTGTTCAAAACTAATGCTGAATAAAATGTTTTTGAAAGAATTAAAGTAGTCTATCCACTAAATCTCTCACTGAAATGTAAAATTTTTGTCTCAATATAAAGTATTTATTTAAAGAATTGTGGGTCAAATAATCATCTTGCAATAAAATTCAGAAAGCAAATAGATTTTTTAGTTGGGTGAAAATAAGGAGAAATTAAAGATGCTTACCACCAGTGGGGGAATGGGATTAAAATGAATATAAGGAGAAAATATCTCCAGGCCCACCCACTGTGAGAACAGGCTCAGTTGGACCCAACAGCAGTAGTCTAAAACCAACATGACAAGAAACAGCAAAAGGAATGAAAACTTGGCCTTCATTCCTGCCCACACACATGCAACTGCAGTGGAAAGACTCACCAAATGAATTGGCATCTGATAGTTTGCATATTAAGAGAATCAGCAAAGGCTTTTTTGCTTATATTTGGTTGAAAGCTCTTTTCTAAGTTCACAATATAAAATTATGAACATATTAGTCAAAAGAATTTATGCTATTAGTATTCATGAAAGGTGCAAGAAAGTATGGAAATAAATAAAAACAGTAAATAAATATCAATGGAAAGGTTACATTTCTTTTGCCATTATTGTAAAAATTATGTATACTATATTAGAAAATGAAAGCTATAATGCAGAAATCTTTATCATTAAGACTTGTCATATGTAGTTTTTATAACTTCAAGCAAAAAAGGCATCAGATATATTGACTTATCTGTAGAAATAAATCTCATATGCTTAAATACTGGTAACTGATGACTATAATGATTAATAAGGTAATGAAGTTTGTTGTATTAAATCATTAATATAGTCTTATTTGCTTTGCAATTCTCCCTAGATGGGCATTTCACATAGCAAAAGCTCAATATGTAGTTGTTATAATCAATAATAATAATAATCATAAGATTAATAGTTACTGTGGCTCAGATCATCTTTTTTTTTTATCTTTATCTAATGGTTTTCAAGCCAATCCATCATTTGGAGACCTCTGTGTACCAAGATGTTGTATCAAAAGTTACTAAACTTATTTGAATTCCATTAACATGTCAAAAGTTTTGCTTTTTAAAGTTTCCAATTTCAACAAATATTTCTTAGGAACAAAGAAGCAGATACAAATACAAGCTTGCTATGAAAATATTTGATGTGTCCACTGACTATAACTCACTTCAGTAAAAAATTTCTGGAGAAGAAAAAGAAGAATGTCATCTTAAGAAATGGTATTGGGGACTTCCCTGGTGGTCCATGGATTAAGAATCTGCCTTGCAATGCAGGAAACGTGGGTTTGATCCTTGATTGAGGAACTAAGGTCCCATGTACTGGGGACCAACAAAGCACTCAAGCCACAACTAGAGAGTCTGGGCACTGTCACATGTGTGTCCCATGAAGGTCCTGTGTGCCACCACTAAGACCAGGTGCAGGCAAATGAATAAATAAATATTCAGGTTTCCCTGAGGACCCAGTGGTTAAGAATCCACCTTGCAATGCAGGGGACACCAGTTCAATCCCTGGTCCAGGAAGATGCTACAAGCTACGAGGCACTAAGCCTGTGTGCCACAACTATTGAGCCAATGCTCTAGAGCCTGCGAGCTGCAGCTTCTAAGTCCATACACCACAACTACTGAAACTTGCATGCCTAGAGCCCATGCTGCCCAACAAGGGAAGCCACCATTACAAGAAACCCAAGCACCACAATGAAAATTAGCCCTCAGTCTCTGCAACTTGAGAAAGCCCCTATGCAGCAATGAAGACCCAGTGTGGCCAAAAATAAATAAATAATCATTTTAAATAAATAAATAAATATTTAGAAAAAGGAAATGATGCTGAACGGCAATGGGTATAGCTAAATAAAGCCCACCAAAACCTCTCTCTTCCATAAAAACAAGAAGAGCACTGGCAAAAAATTATTTAATTTTTTAAAACTCTAGAAATTAACCAAAGGCTTGCAACAACCTGGAGATCATTTAAGAAAGATGACTAAACTTCAGTAAGAACAGCAAGCTCTGTGGCATCTACCTTGTTCCAGTCCCCACTCACCTTCACAGTTCTGTGAGAGTCTTAAAAGCCAACAGCCCTGAAATTGTGGTGAAAGCTGGCTGCTTAGCAGACACTGGAGGCCAAAGAAGGGGTCTGAGTTCCTTTAAGTTCTCCTTCCCAGATAACTATTATTTTCTGGCCTCCCTGGCATTTTCCTAGAAAATCCCTTTTGTGAACCTTGTCTATTTGACCTGACTGAGAGCTCTTTTTTTCAGACTGTGGTGTTGGTGAAGACTCTTGAGAATCCTTTGGACCGCAAGGAGGTCAAAGCAGTAGACCCTAAAGAAAATCAATCCTGAATATTCATTGGAAGGACTGATGCTCACACTGAAGCTCCAATACTTTGGCCACCTCATGCAAAAAGTCAGATCATTAGAAAAGACCCTGATCCTGGGAAAGATTGAAGGCAGGAGAAGGGACGACAGAGGATGAGATGCTTGGATGGCATCGCTAACTCAATGGACATGAGTTTGAGCAAGCTCCAGACGATGGTGAAGGACAGGGAAGCCTGGCGTGCTGCAGTCCTGGGGTCACAACGATTCAGATACGACTGAGTGACTAAACAACAAGAGTTCTCTCAGTGGAAAAAAACACAGCCTTTTCTCTGGGGCATTTGTCAATAACAATCAATGGCAGCTGTTTAACATGACCTGACAACTGCTTGAAGCTGTGATAATGGTTGGGGCAAACAACAAATAGAACAAAGCACTTAAATGAACACCCGGAGAATGAAATGTCCAGAGGAGGCTTTAAAAAGTTCCGACAGATTCCTGAGAATCTAAAAAGCAACGTACAAGAGTTGAGCTCTGTAAGTGCATAAGAAAGATCTGAGAGGGCTCTACCATCTCACTTACTGTTACTCTGAGGTTCTGTGTGATCAGGAAGTGAAGACTAAGACAGTGTGGCAAACCACCTGCCTGCATGTTTAGGGCATGTCCCCAAATAGACACTGAGTCCTTCATAAAAGGTTTCATCAAAGGCTCCAAAGACAGACATATTGGTTCAAGGCCTTTAAAAATATCTTAGACCAGTCATTATCTAACCACCAAGCTAACTGAACAAGTAGGCACACACAACAAAGAATACAGACTTAGTTCAGGAAATTAAAAGAAAAAAAAAACCAGCCACATTTAAAAACAGCAACAACAGCGAATACTGGTGAGGAGGAAGAATTTTATTTCCAGTGTTACCGCATTATATCACTAAAATGTCCAATTTTCAAAAGTATTTACAGAATATATGAAGCAATAAGAAAGTGTGGTTTATACCTAAGAAGGAGAAAAGAGTCAACAGAAATTGTATGTGGAGAAGCCCAGACATTGGACTTACTAAATGAAGACATTCTACCCAGCTTAAATTCAGCTATTTCAAATATGTTCAAAGAGCTTTATACAAGAACAATATCTCATCAAATAGAGAATATCAATATATGGATATAAATGATGAAAAAGAACCAAAGGGAAATTCTGAGTTGTAAAGGGCAATAGCTTAATTGAAAAATTCTGTAGAGAGTCTGAATGGCAGATTCAGCTGGCAAAAGAATCAGTGACTTGAAGATAGATTATTTGAAGTTCTCAGGGAGGCCTGGCGTGCTGCGATTCATAGGGTCATGAAGAGTCGGACATGACTGAGCGACTGAACTGAACTGAACCTGAGGAACAGAAAGAAAAAGAAGTGAAGAAAATGAAGAGAACCTGAAAGTTCTGTGAGATACCATCAAATGTATCAACATATGTATAATGAGAATCCCAGAAAGAAAGCAACAGATTGAATATTTGAAAAATTAATGGCCAAGCCCTTCCAAATTTAATGTAAGCATTACACATACAATAATCTCAATGAAATTCAAGAAGGAAAAACTCAAAGATAGCCAAATGTAGAGACACCACAATCAAAATTTCATATGCCAAAGTCAAAGAGAGAACCATGAAAGCAACAAGAGAAAAGTGACTAGGACATTCAAAAGGCCCTCAATAAGATTAATAATTCTCATCAGAAACTGTGAAGGACTGGGGCTTCCCTGGTGTTCTAGTGGTTAAGAATCTGCCTGCCAATGCAAGGGACACAGATTTCCTCTCTGGTCCAGGAAGATCCCATGTGCTTCAGAGCAACTAAGCCTGTGTGCCATAACTACTGAAGCCTGGAGCCTGTGCTCTACAACAAGAGATGCCACTGCAATGAGAGCCCCATGCACTTCAACAAAGCATAGCCCCTGCTTATTGCAATTAGAGAAAGCCTATATGCAGCAAAAATGACCCAGTGCAGCCAAAATTTAGAAATCTTAAAAAAAATAAAAGGAACTGTGAAGGTCTAAAGGCAGTAGGATGACATTTTCAAATGCATAGAGAAACTGCCAATCAAAAATTCTATTTCTAGCACACTAATCTTCAAAAAAGAAAAAGACATTTCCATGAAATAAAAAACTGAACAAATTTATCATTAGAAGACCTGCCCTGTAAGAAATACTAAAGGGTGTTATTTTGCCTCTAGACAGTCAGTTCCAATTCACATAAAGATATAAAGACAAGTAAAAATATTTACAAAGGTAAATATAAAAGTGAAGTGTGAATCGCTCAGTCATGTCCGACTCTTTGCGACCCCATGGACTGCCGCCTACCAGGCTCCTCCGTCCATGGGATTCTCCAGGCAAGAATACTGGAGTGGGTTGCCTTTTCATTCTCCAGGGGATCTTCCTGACCCAGGGATCAAACCCAGGTCTCCCACATTGCAGGCAGATGCTTTAACCTCTGAGCCACCAGGGAAGCTCAAATATAAAAGATAGAATAAATTTTTGTTGTTTTTGTTATCACTCCTTTTCCTATCTGACTTAAAATAGAACTCTGTAAAGCAATAACCTTAAATCTGTACTTGGGACTTCCCTGGTGGTCCAGTGACTAAGTCTTTGCACTCCCAATGCAAGCAGCCTGAGTTCAGTCCCTGATCCCACAAGCCTCATGTAAAGATCTGGCATGCCCAACTAAGACATAGTTGGGCAAATAAATAAATTTGACACAGCCAAATAAATAAATATTTTAAAAACATTTTTGTATTAAGACTAATGGTATAACAGTGTATAAATATGTAATTTGTACTAATGAGAGGGAACAGAATAGGGCCATATAGAATGTTCTATGATACAAGGTCAATCATTAAGATGATATGACTAACATTAATCACTATATTATTTCATTTATATATTATTAGCATATTAATATATTAATTATATATATATAAACCATAATCAAATTCTCTAAATACAGAAGAAAATTGACAAAGAGGAGAAATATATAATTCAACAGTAAGTGGAGATTTTAATAATGTGTAATTTTAATACACTACTTTCAATAATGAATAGAAAACTAGACAAATGATTATCAAGGAAGTAGAAGACATGAACAGCATCATGAATCAACTGAACCTAACAGACATTTTGAAAACACTCCACAGAACAACAGCAGAAAATACATTCTTCTCAAGTACACAAGGAACATTCTCCAAGATAGACCATATATTAGCCTGTAAAACAAATCTCAATAAATTGAAATCATAAAAAGTATGCTTTCAGCATTATGAGTCCAGGTACATTTATTGAAAGATCTCTTCATCTGGAGCCTTCATTAGAAGCCTTCCTCAGTTGCCGCTGCAGAGTCTACCTTACTTGGGAAAGAATAGGGGGACTCCTGATGACAGTTTTCTTCACCTAGTACTTCCCGTTTCTTGCCTTTCCCCTTGGTGTTCCCTGGGGTTCTGGGTATATGAACCTTCAGGAACATTTTCTGTTCAGGGCTCCCTCTACAGAGAGATGACTCCCACCCATATGCTAATTAAATTGGTCCTTGACCAGTGTCATTTCATGAGGAAAATGGAACAAAGGAGAATCAGCATTCTCTGAAGTTTAGCCTCCTGCATAGACTAAGTAAGGAAATAATTAAAGACTTGACTGTTATTTTGGCTTGCTATCTTAATTGGCTACTCCAGCACCTGGCAGCTTAGCTCTATCCAGCTCTCCAGAGCTCCTATTGGACAGAAGACCAAAACTGGGAAGTCTTTAGCTAGACTGGCCAAGAAAAAACAAAGAATGCTCAAATTACTAAAATCAGAAATGAAAGAGGGAACATTACTACCAATATCACTAGAAGAAAATTACAAAGAGAGAAAATTATAAGTAATTATATGTCAACAAATTAGATAACCTAGACAAAATGACAATCCCAGAAAGGCATAAGCTACTGAAATAGAAAATCTAAATAGATCCACATCAACTAAAGAGATTAAATCAGTATTCAAAAAACTTTCCACAAAGAAAATCCCAAGACTGAATGACTTCAGTGATGAATTCTTCCAACATCTAAGGACAATAATAGGGGACTATATAATCTGCGATTCATGGGGTCGCAAAGAGTCGGACACGACTGCGTGACTGAACTGAACTGAACTGAACTGAAGGACAATAACAATACTTCACAAACTCTTCCAAAAAAATAGAAGTATTCTATACTCTTCAAGTCATCCCATTAGACCACACTACACTAATACCGAAAATATCACAAAGACAAAGACATCACAAAAAGAGCAAATTATAGACTAATATCAATTATGAATATAAATGCAAAAAGACTCAACAAAATACTAGAAAAATAATCCACAATGCATGAAAAGTATTATACAAAGTAACCCAGTGGGATTTTTTCCCAGAATTGCAAGTCTGGTTCAAAAGTCCTTGGTATAATAAACCGATTGATACAATGAATGTCAAAACACGCATGATTATCTTAATATATGCTTTTAAAACATTTGACAAAACATTCAATACACTAAGATAGGAAGGAATTTCTTCAGTCTGTTAAAGGGCTTTATTTTTAAAAAACCTACATTTAACATTGTACCTCATGATGAAAGATTGAATGCTCTCCCTTAAGATTAGGAAAAAGGCAAGGAAGTGTATTTTTTTTTTTTTTTGGTTGATGTTTTTATTTGTTGAAGTGGAGCTTCAGTCACTCTACACACATTTAAGAAACATGGACCATAAGTACATGAAAAGGTGCTCTACAGCACTGGTCCTCAGGGAAATGCAAATCAAAACAGCAATGAGACCACTCATGTTCAACAGGTTAAAATTTTTTTTTTAATGTTTTTAAAAACCCAACAAACAAAAAATAACAAGTATTTGGGGAGGATGCAGAGAAATTGGAACCCTCATACATTACTGATAGGAATGTAAAATTCTACAGCCATTGTGGAAAATGTTTTGGTAGTTCCTCAATATGAAAAATATACAATGGAATCAGAATAAAGTAGAATCCAACACATAGAACACAGAATCCAACACAGCAGTTCCACTCCTACTGGAAGTGAAACTCCCCAACAGAATTGAAGACATGTGTTCACACTAAAACTTGACATGAATGTTCATAGCAACATTCTTTGTAACATCCTAAATGTAGAAATGGTCCAAATGTCTATCAACTGTTAAAAGGATGAAAAATGTATATTCATGCAACAGAATATTTTTGTTGTTTAGTCCCTGAGTCATGTCCAACTCTTACACTACCATGTGGACTGTAGCCTGCCAGGTGCCTCTGTCTGTGGGATTTTCCAGGCAAGAATACTGGAGTGGGTTGCCATTTCCTTCTCAGGGGATCTTTCTGACCCAGGGATCAAACCTGAGTCTCCTGCTTTGGTAGGTTCTTTACCACTGAGCCACCAGGAAAGCTCCAACAGAATATTCCTCAGCCTTAAAAAAGAATGGAGCCCTGAAATAAGCTACAACAGGTATGAACCTCAAAATATTACACTAAGTGACAGAAGTTGTCCACAAAGGTTATATGTCATATGATTCTATTTATCTTAAATAAGCAAGTAGTTACCAGAGGCTAGAGATAGGGAGGAATAGGAGTGATGACTAATAGATACAGGGTTTCTTTTGCAGGTGATGAAAATGTTCTGGAATTACCAAATAATGATGACGCACAATTTTGTGAGTATACTAAAATCCACTGAGTTGTATTTTTAAAAGCTGAATTTTATTATGTGTAAATTATATCTCAATAAAAAAAGAATTTTTACTGGTTTTCATCAAAGTTTATGTTACTATGATATAGTTGAGAAACAGCTTAATAAAATTTTATTTTATATAATTTATATAGTAGGCATCTTTCTTTTGCTTGATCTTTTGTTTTTTATTAAAAACTATATTTAATGTAATCATTGGCATTATTGCTCTACAGTTTTCCACATAAAAGAGGTATAAGAAACTGTCTCTGGAGCTTCCCTGGTGACTCAGTGGGGAAGAATTTGCCTGCCAGTGTAGGAAACATGGGTTTGATCCTTGATCCAAGAAGATCCTGCATGCCGAGGAGCAACTAGGCCCTTACACCACAACTACTGAGCCTGTGCTTTAGAGCCCAAGAGCCACAACTACGTGCCCACAGACTGCAACTACTGAAGCTCGCGTGCCCTAGGGCCCGTGTTCCGAACAAGAGAAACCAAGGCAAGAAGCCTGCTCAACTCAGTTAGAGAGTAGCCACTACTCTCCACAATCAGAGAAAAGCTCACAAAGCAACAAAGATCCAGCACAGCCAAAAGTAAATAAATAAATAAAGATTAAGAAAGAGAGCATTTATAGACTATCTTAGACAAAATTGACAAAGCAAAACAATGTAGAATTAGCTAATTGGAAATTATGGAAGATATAAAAGAAACACATTTGTAGATATTAGTGATGTTTTCAGGTAGGAGTGTGTGTGTAGAAATGATAATAAATAAAATATGGTTTTCTCATTAACTTGAATGTATGCAACCAGAAATCTATCAGCAGCAGGGTAACTGGTAACCAGTTACTTTTAAACCAGAAGAATCTTTGGTGCCGTTTTTTAAAAAAAGATATACTGTGATCAATCAGTATGTACCCCCTTTGTAGGGATCCATGAGCTTGTGAAAAAGTGAATGGTGAAGAATAATAACTGCTAAAATTTTACATCAAATCACCTAGTTGTACTAAAGTTCCACTAATGTTACTTTAATATGATTTCTCCTAAAATAGTACTCTTTTTCAAGCAATGCTTGATTAATATAGTCATAGCAATTATTTCTATCCCTTTTCCACCCACACAATGTCAATGAAAACAATTAGATAACTTCAGTTAACAGAAGATTCTTTTTAAAATAATTACAGTCTTTATTTTCACCATTAAATTTAAATGAAGAAATATGTCTAATTCTTAGTCATTTTAGTTCTAGAAAAGATGCTATCTATAAGTTAATTCAAACTTTCAATGTTGTCACAAAGATTTCTCAATAATTTATTATTGAATATTTTAAAATATTTATTATTAGATATTAGTACAATTATATATCATGCTCAATTCTTAGTTACATTATTCTTATTTATGCATGTTAAGATTTTGGTACCAAGCTATTTTAGGTTTCTAATATTTATTATGATATTTTTTTAAATTTTTATATCAAATTTAACCATGTGATTATTGCTACTGTTGCCTATTTTGAAAGATATGTTTTTCTATTTCAAACCTCTGAGGTGCCTGTGTTTATTCTTCTTAGGGGACAACAGCACCCCACTCCAGTACTCTTGCCTCGAAAATCCCATTGATGGAGGATCCTGGTGGGCTACAGTCCATGGGGTTGCTAAGAGTTGGACACGACTGAGAGACTTCACTTTCACTTTTCACTTTCATGCATTGGAGAAGGAAATGGCAACCCACTCCAGTGTTCATGCCTGGAGAATCCCAGGGATGGGGGAGCCTGGTGGACTGCTGTCTATGGGGTCGCACAGAGTCGGACATGACTGAAGCGACTTAGCAGCAGCAGCAAGCTACCATAGTATACTATTCTTTTCAGAGAACAAATGAACTAAGACTTGCATCTTTATTTTCACCTGTGCTATAATGTCTGACTTTAGTCATTGCCCATGTTACTACTTTTATTATATGTACTTGCCTTTGGTTCCTGCAAAGGGCTTTGCTGGTGACTCAGAGAGTAAAGAATCCGCCTGCAATGCGGGAGACATGGGTTCGATCCCAGAGTTGGGAAGATCCCCTGGAGAAGGAACAGCTACCCACTCCAGTATTCTGGTCTGGAGAATTCCATGGACAGAGGAGCCTGGAAGGTACAGTCCATGGGGTCACAAGTAGTTGGACATGACTGAGCAACTTTCACTTTCACTTCGTTCCTAAATCCTTTGTGCTTGGGTATAAAATTCATGATAAATAAATGACCAGTATCTTTGGTCAGATAAGCTGAAAAAAAGAAGCAGTAGGTAAGTGAATTAAGGAGGTAGAGCGCTTTAGCGCACAAGGAGGGAAAAGGGGGAAGAGAGATTAAGAATCAAATGAGGATTAGTTTACAATCAATTAAAAATTAGATGGAAAAGTATTTAAAAATTTTAGCCTTGAATTAAAAATAAAAAACTGTACTCAGGAAAGGGACATATTAATGTGTGTTGAACTGTAGGTGATTCTCACAAATCTTTGGACAGCCAATAGAAATTTTGCCACCCAGTATTTCAGTAGAACATGGGAGAAGAGGTCAATAATGTGTTGCCTAAGCTTTGTCAGGTTATTTTATCGATGTCTATAGGTCATAAATTGTGGATATTTAACTTCCTCTTCTTTATGTTTGTGTGGCAGTTTAAGTTTTTCAGAAGTAACAGTCCAAAGAGTGAGGAGAGAAGCAATGAATACACAAACCACGGAGGATTTTTTGGGCAGTAAGACTCTTCTTTGATACCATAATGATGTCTATGTGTCATTATACTTTTGTTCAGATTCGTAGAATGTACAACCCCAAGAGTGATTTCTAATGCAGAGTATGAACTTTGAGGAAATGTGATGTGTCAATGAAGGTTCAATCAATTGTAACAAATATTCCACTGTGGTGCGGGATGGTGGTCATGGGGAAAACAGCATGTGTGTGGGCAGTGAATATGCGGAAAATCTCTGTACTTTCAATTTTACTGTGAACCTAAAGTTTTTAAAACAGACAACTCAGGCTGAAAACAAACCTTTGCTGCTACTTTTATAGGAAAGCATTTAATTTATTGTGTTGCTAATCAGGTGAGTATCTATGCAATGTACTATATAAGTTTGTTTTGCAGTCTTTACAGAATGATAAAGTTATAAATAAAAAGCCATCTGTTTTCTCTAAGTTCACAAGAGTATGTTTTCAGTCTTCAATGTATATTGTTATTAATATCTTGTGCTATATTACAAATTATCTTAAACACCAATCTAAAACAACAAAGAGTTTAGTTAGTCCGGGGTCTCATGTGGTTGTAGTCTAGCCATCAGCTAATACTGAAGCCATCTTGAAGCTTAATTAGAGCTGAAAAATCTACTTCCAACCTCACCCATGTGGTTATTGGCAGGACTCTGGGAAAGGGCAGTGGTTCTGTAAAAGATCTGTCAAGAGAGTGGAAAGACAAGAAACAGACTGGGAGAAAATATTTGCAAAAGATATATTTGATAAATGATGCTATCCAAAATATACAAAGAACTCTTAAAACTCAACAATAAGAAAGCAAACAATCTGATAAAAAAAATAGACCAAAGACCTAAACATCTCACCAAAGAAGATATACGGGTGGAAAATAAACATCTGAAAAGATGCTCCACATCTTATGTAATGAGGGAAAAGCAAAATAAAAAAAATTATTTAGATGTTTTCATTTCTCAAATGGTATTTGCAGCAGAAATCTTTAGTTCCTGGATGTGTGAAACTTTTCATTGTGTTCCTGAGTGACCTCATGATATGTAAGCTAGTTTTCTCCAGTACAAGTGTGAGTGAGGGAGAGAGAGAGAAAGAGGCAAGGTATAAGCCAGTCCTTTTGTAATTTAATTTTGGAAGTAACATCCCATTACTTCTGCCATATTCCAACCAGTAGAAGTGAATCATCAAGTCCAACTACACTCAAGGGGTGGGTATTCATAAGGGTGAGTAGCAGTGTGTGGGATCATTGATGGCCATGTAGAGGCTGTGTACCGAAATATGCCAAAGTCACCTCAGACTGATAGGGTATCAGGCTACATAGAGTTGTAATAGTTTCTTTAGAGAAAATGTTAGCTCTCAAGTTTCCAGTGGGAGCAACTGGATAGATAGAAAGGACCTTTATTAAGCAAGAGAATACTGGTGGAAGGCTGGGTTTGGGAAAGGAGAGCTCAGTTATAAGTATGGTTAAACTGGTTAAGCTTGTGGTTAATTTGAGATGGACAATGAAAAGTGCCAAGTCAACAATTTGTTAGATGTGTGTAGCTCAGAGGGAAAGTTTGGAATAAAGATATTTACTTGAAAGTATTCATCATGCAGATGATAATTAACAATATGGGCATGGAATAAATCATAAGAGAGAGAGACTATAAAGTAAGAAAAAGAAGAAACCAAGTTCAAAGCCTTGAATAATTCAAGATTAAAAGCCAGTTAAGGACAGTAATCCTGCCAGGGACTCTGAGATAAATTAATGCCAAAGATGAAAGAACAGGGAAAGTTAGATCCTACGAAGCCCAGAGCAGAGTGTTTCAAGAAAGACAGAAGAATGTACAATTTCAAATGTGCTGAGAAGTCCATTAACAGGAAGACAGAAAAATGTCCATTGGCATGACAGACAGAGAATTCGCTGGTGACCATTGCAGGAAGCCATGTGGATGAAGGAGGGGGACGGGAGCCCAGATTGGAGAGAGTTGAGGAATGAGTGGCAGATAAGTGAATCAGTGAGTACAGGCAGTTTTTTCAAGGCTTTGAACAGGAGAGGAAAAAATATAGCAACTATCAAAAGGAAAGCATTAATAGAGTCCAAAAATGGTGGTTTCTTTTAAATATGGAGGTGAATATTTCTTCACTTTTAAAATATGTGCATTATTTAAATAATGATGAGAAAGATGCCACAGAAAGAAATTAAAGAACGAAAAAGACTGGTGTGAGGTCCTGGGGAAAGCATGGGGATGTGAGACCGCTAATCCAGTGGAGGGCTATCTGCTGCACCATAATAGGAGGGAATAAAAGCAGAAGAGAAAAGAGATAGGGATGCAGAAAAGCTTACAGATGTGATGGCCAGAAAGTGAGGGCATTTTCAATCTTATGGTTATATTTTCTCTGTGAAGTTGAAGAAGTCATGTGTGGAGTGCGTGCATGTGATTGTGTTCATGGAATGACACTTAGGTTAGGGAAGAGATATGTGAGTAAAGCAGTTGTTGAGAAACCTTCAAGTAAGCTGAAATAAGAGCAAATACACTTTCCCTGAAATGGCCTAATCCTTTGGAGAAAGCCAATGCTTGGTTAGACCATGATGGTGCACACGAACCACTCTACTCTCATTCGTAACCTTGTTTCCTCCATCATGGCTTTTGTGCATTCCTTGCTCCTTCTGTTATAAGAAGAGGAATCTAATGAAGGAAGTCTCCTCATGTGTCAGAGATTTGAGTGATAATGACTCTCCGAGTGTTTGCTTTTGCTTATTTTTTTTTAATTTTTATTTTTTTAGTTTGTTTTGCTTTACAATACTGTATTCATTTTGCTATACATTGACATGAATCAGCCACTAGTGTACATGAACTCCCAATCCTGACCCCCACCTCCCCCCTCCCACCCCACACCATCTCTCTGGATTATCCCCATGCATCAGTCCCAAGCATCCTGCCTCCCGCATCGAACCTAGACCAGCGATTCGTTTCACTTATGATATCACACATGTTACACTGCCACTCTCCCAAATCATCCCACCCTCTCCCTCTCCCACAGAGTCCAAAAGGCTGTTCTATACATCTGTGTCTCTTTTGCTGTCTTGCGTACAGGTTTATCATTATCATC
>SJXQ01009901.1:156803-167145 GCA_006408695.1 Aepyceros melampus
CCTTTGGCTGGTGCCTTGGGGAACATGCTGCCCAAGGGGCTCCATGCCCTGGCTTAGCCTTCAGCCCACCCGCTCCCCGCCCTGTGCCCAGCAGGCCCCAGGGGTGCTCAGCGATCACACACAGGGCAGGCAGAGGGGGGCACCGGACTTTGTGGGGTAAGTGCCCTGAGGTGTGAGCAAGATGCCGAGGGACCAGAGTGGATCCCACGGGGACCTGTGCACCCACAGCACACCCCCTCCAGCCCTGTATCCCGCTGTGGGGAAGCGGTGCAGGTGACCACACGTGCAGGTCCCCACCTGGGCCTCCAAGCTCACGGGGGGATACTACCAGGGAGTGAGCGGCTGGGGAGTGACCAACGCCGGCACCCTTCACGACCGTGACCTTCACCCAGGCCTCGAAGAGCCCCACACCGGGCTCACAGCCTCGTCTCCACAGCCCGCGGCAGAGAGGCGGACGAGGTTTGAGCATACTTGCGGGTCTGTCCGTCCTTCCCCAGGTGAGGCTCAGTGGGGCCCGCCGAGCTGAGCAGTGGGGCCTGGTAGGACTGAGCCTCCGTGGAAAAAGGCCCACTCTCCAGTGTTTTAGGGGGTGTGGACTTGAGACAGGGGCTGGTCTCGCCCCCCACACGCCCTCTCACGCTGCCCAGGTCAGCCTCCTGGCACTGATGCCCCTCGCAAGGCTCCGGAGCAGGCAACCTGTGGCACCGAACGCAGCTCCTCGCCTCACCCGTGTGACAGGCCAGGGTGGGCTCCAAGCCGTCTTGGGGATGGAGGTGCTGGCCCGACAAGCAGATCCGACAAAAGCAGGACCGGTAGGGTTTCTCCGGGCCGGGTGGGACCCAGGGCCACGCCTGTGACTCACAGTGAACAAAGTGCTCCTGCCTTTGCCCAAAGGGCGGCCCTGTCTGGCCTCTCATCAGACTACATCCTGTTTGTGTTGGGTCTTTTATCAACGCTGTCCACGCAGTCCCATCCTTCACTACCAGGTCCCCAATGGAATCTCAGGGTCAGGAATGTACAGCATCAGGAGTGCCCAGGGCACCGGCCCCCTTCAGGGAGGGGCTATATAAAGCAGGGAGTGCCCGGGAGCCGTACCTCCTGGACGAGAACCCAGAGCAGCTCTGCCCAGCCCGGCCCAGGTCCAGCCGCCCAGCTGGGAGCAGACCCACAGCACCGTGAGTACAGCCGCTCCATTCCCGGCAGGAATTGCACTCAGGCCTCCTGCAGGTCGGGAGCTGGGGACATGCGGTAGGAATCCTGGGGACCCACAGGGCTGGGAAGGCCCCAAGGGGTGGTGACCCGCACCTCATCTTGTCACCTAGAGCAGGCAGACATTGGCCACGGGTGCCCTCCAGGGCTCGGCACTGGGCCTCCCTCTGTCTTCTCCTGCCAAGTCCTGGATGATGGGGCCTGAGCCCCAACTTGTGCTGGGGTCTAGTTTTCGGTGTGGAATGTTCCAAGCTCCCACTGGATTCCTGAAGGGGTCCACGCTCCCACCAGAGGGAAGGATAGAAGGTGCCCCCCGCCTTCTGAGACCCAGAGGCCATTCCCAGGTGGACTCATCCACCGGCTGGACTCCCACCTGGTCTCAAAGCTGTCTGCCTCACTTTATGTGGGGAGGAAAGTCCTTGAGAAAAGCCCCCACCCCACCCAAACGCTGATGGAGAGGCTTCCCTGAGGCAGGTAAGAGGTTGCTCCAGCCTCAGGAGATGAGAGAGGCGTAGGAGGGCTGGATTTGGGAAGAGGAAGGAGGACATGCTTTAAGATTTTTTTTTTTTTTTAAGCTTTTTGGGCTGAGTACACTTTGAAATGTCTTCAAGGGAGCCATTTCTGGAAAGAGCTCTGGGAGGTCTGGGCTGTCTTCTCCAGATCCCGCTCCCTCTATTCCAGCCTCAGCTCTCCTCAGAGGACCAGCCAGCTCCCACCCACCATGGTCGTTCCCAAAGAGGCTTCCTTTGCGAGGGGCCGAGCAATTACTGCCAAGGCAGAGACACTGCAGGGAAGCTCTATTTCTGTTTCACATCCCCACGGACCGCCGTGCAGGGGTAGAGAAGCCATTCCTGCGTCTAGCCCAATTAGACCCGGGCTTGCATCCTAGCTTTGTCACTAACAGAACTGAGATCTTGGGCCCGTCACCTGTTTGGGGATCCTGCCTCTTCTGTAGAAGGGAATAAGGGAGGCCCTCCAGGACAGTATCAGGTGGGGATAGTTAAATTGGCCTACAGTCCAAGAAGCCCCCTGGCCATTAGAATCAGGAACCCTAGAGCCTCTACTTTCTAGCTGTGGGTCCTGAGCACAGTCTCTTAGCCTTTCTGACAGTTCTCTTGCCTGAAAATAAAAATGGGAATAACAGGGCTTCAAGTTAGGTTTACTGTGAAAGTAAAGTGCAACCATGCAGGCAAAGGTTTACCTCGCAGCCAGATTACACAGTTGGAGAAGGAAATGGCAACCCATTTGAGTATTCTTGCCTGGAGAAGTCCACGGACAGAGGAGCCTGGCGGGCTACACAGTCCATGGGGTCGCAAAGAGTCGGACACGACTGAGCGACTGTCCCTGTCACTCAGGTACATAGTTGGTGCTCAGCGGGCACTGGCAAGCGCTCCTCTCTGGGAGGATGTCTGAGTTAGGCTGGGCCGTCAGATCTGGTTCCTGCTTTCGGGAGCGACTGGCTTCCACGTCGCAGAGACATAAGCAGAGCATCCCCGCTAAACAGCTTAACCAGACCCAGTTATTATCGAGTTGAAAACGAAGAGGGGTAGATGCTATTAACTCTAGCCTATGACTCTGAGATGATACGGCCCAGGAGTCAATAATTATAATAAGGGAAGAATGAGCCCAAATTTGCTCAGCTCTCCCAGGGCCGCCTGTAAGCCATCCCAGCGGCAGCGGTATTAGTGTGCTAAGCTGCCAAGGCCATCAAAAGACTGCAGGAGAGGAAGAGCCAGCCTAATTGGCGCGGCTGGCTCCTGAACCTGCTAAGAAAATAACGGCCTGGTCCCCCAACGTGGTGGCACTTCCTCATGCTGCTTGCAGGCTGGGCTCAACCGAGCCGCCCGCTCATGCCTTGATGGTGGCCCGGGTGCCCGGGAAGCATGCGCACAGCTGTGCGTTGCCCCGGGGTGCAGCCCGTAACCTCCTCCTCTCTCTCCTCTGGACCAGATGCGGAACCCTTACTCCCTGCCCTACCTCCTGTTCCTGCCCCTGGGTGCCTGCTTCCCGGTGCTGGACACAGAGGAGCCGGTGGACGCCGTAGGGGGCACTGGACGTGAAATGAGCTGGACGCACCCAGCGGGGGGACGCCCCTTCCCATGGAGCCCCCCTGGGTGGCCAAGAGCCCGGCACCCACACACCCTGCTCGTCACGGCCAAGGAGCTGCGGGCGTTGGGCAGGGCGCGTGCTGGCTTCAAGCTGCGTCTCGGGAGGCAGAACGACAGCAGTGAGGCCACTGGCCTCCTCCTGGAGGAGGCCGAGAAGGTGGGGGGCCCGTTGGGGACCCTGGCTGAGGAGCTCAACGGCTACAGCAGGAAGAAAGGGGGCTTCAGCTTCCGCTTTGGCCGGGGGTGAAGGGGCCAGTGATCCTGAGAAGGGCCCCTCTCCACCTGACCCCATCCCCGCCGTTTCCACACACTTCTCCTCTGGCCTCAAAGACCAAGACACTGAGAAGGTGTGGGGTATTCTTATAAACGACGATAATAGGAATTATAAAAGCAGTAGGACTGGTTAGGTGGGTGCTTACTTTTGGTTTCCAACTTTGCTGAAGCAAAAAAAATCCTGGATGGTGTCAAAAAGGAGCTCAAAAGACCAGAAAAGCAAGGAAACAGGAGATACCACGTCTGGCACAGCCCCCTGACAGTCTGCTGCGTTTCAGCCTCCTCCTCCAGGGGCCTGGAGCTGAGGATGCCCTTGGACCACGAATCTGAACAGGTGGAGCTGGTTGTGCTGGCTCTGACTTAAAGGTAGGTGGCCTGAGTGATTCCATAGGATAACCGAAGTTTTGACAGTCTCCGCCAGGACGTCAGGGGTTGACATCTGAAGTGTGACTGTGAGCGAGCACATGCGACTGGATACAGATTGTGGTTCTGAAAGTTACTGGAAAAAAAAAATCTTGTTCTCCATCCCATTGAGACAACATCCCTCTGGCAAGAAAACCTTGCTGCGGTGTTGCAATGCCACTTGGAACCGGCTGCCCAGCCCTTCTGACAACTGTCTTCATTGGTGGTACGTTTGCCAAGCCGAGAAGTCTCATGGGAGGTGAATGAGGAAGGAATACTTTTTTTTTTTCTTGCTGCAGCAAGGTTGAGTGTCCAATGTTCAGAATGTATTGTTGTCTTTTGAAATAAAAGTTGTAGCGACTGCAAACTGTGACGGGAAGGCTGCCTGACTCTTGCCTGCAGGTCCTCTGTGCCCTGGGAACTTAGCTTCCCGAGTTGCGAGTTGCCTCGACTTTAGGGAGATGGAAATCGTGTCTCCTGTACCCCACACACCTCTTCCGGCATCTCCTTAATTGGCAGTTGGTGAAATACCCGTGGTCAGAGGTACAGGGAAAGACACACGGGCGGTGCATTTTCCCTCTTGTGCTAGACAGCTCTTGCCCTGGTTTTCTCCAAGCGAGGAGAATTCTGAAAGCAACTGCTCTGCCCCGAGGGGATCCCGCGCTGGGCAGCCCTGGGGCAAGGCGGAGCATCTCCTTCCATTGTGGCTTTGGTGAGTCCTGAGTTCCGACCCTAGTCTGCTTCAGCAATCTGATGCTCCTCACTCCCCGGCTGGCTTCAGCTGCCGGGACCAGAACCTGTATCGATGTTGCCATGGCAACACCTCTCCTCCTCCCTTGGGAGCCATGGCTTGCCCCTGTTCACAATTGAATAATTCTCCATTGAGCTGTCACAATTAATTGGTAGATTCTTATTAGCCTTTTTAGAACGACACTGGGCCTGGGCCCAGCTTGGCACCTCAGAGAATTTCACAGTGTTTTTCCCGTTCTATTAGAGACTTAGGTTCCCTGGTAGCAGCTCTCAATCCTCGACAGCCCAGAAAGTCACTTCATTACCGGGTGGCAGATCCGAGCCACAAAGAGGCGGGCTGACTGGGGGGCAGAAACGGGGTGCGGGGAGGCGGGATGCAGGGGCGGAGGTTCACCTTATGCTGAAGCAAGCTGCTTGGAGCACACGTCCTGGGCTCAGGGCTGCGGTGACGGCCGGCAGTGACGGAGTCTGGGAGGCTCCACGTACCCTTTGGCCTCTGCCACTGGCAAGGGAGGGAGGAGCCGGGAGGTCTGTTGCTAATGTGACACGTTGATTGGAGGGGGGGTGGCCTTTGTGGGCGAAAGAAGCAAACACTCGGCCCTAAAGCCACGGAGGGAAAGCTCATGAAACTAGTCAAGGACAGCCCCGCTGCGGAGGCCGTACAACACGGGGTGGCCGGAGGAGGCAGGTGGGGTCCTAGCCTGGGCTCTCACCAGGCACGTGCTCACCTCCACTCTGATACAGGGGGAGGCAAGGCAGCATCCTGGAGTAAGTAGTCCAGCCCGTAGCTCACTTACACACACAAAGAAGCCAGACAATGTGCTCGTGACACACCAGGGGAAACACAACAGACCAAGGGCAGAGGGACGCCCTGCAGCAAGGTCCCCGGCCCTCGTGCTGGGCAGACTTCTACTCTCGGGACTAAAGGACCACCCTCGCAGTCACTAACGGTGAGAACTGAGAACCTGGAGGTCACCGAGGGGGAAACGCTCCCGCACGTGTTTATGCACGCTGTGGGTATGCACCGGCTGGCTTTTAATTTACTAGGATTAGGTTAACCTCGGTGGAGAAATCCGAGATAAAGCGGGGAGGGGGAGAGGGGAAGGCCTTCAAACAGTGGATAACCTGTCATTAGGCTTTCATCATTAAACAGAAATCAACAACAAAGCTGTCCTCTCCAGTTGCTTGTACATTCAAGTTCAATAAACCTGAAAATCAGAACAATCAAACTGCTACAGGCGTTGATCTGTTAAATCCACTCCCACTGCATTTGGCTAACCTTCCTCTTTAACTTCCCCACACCTCTCGACCCCCTGGCTCTGTAAAGGTTTGGGGGTCTCTTGTGCCATCCCCACACAGCCCCCCTCTCCTTGATGGAGATTACTCCCCAATTAGTGAGGGTGAGGCTCTTCGGAAAACATCTGCTTCAGAAGCAGGGCAACTACGCTCCCCCGGCGGCCCGGCCGGCTCCACCTGGCGTGGCCATGCTGTCCTCTGGCCCAGGCACCTGGGAGCTGATGCGTTCGCTCGTGTTAAGCATTCAAGACACACACACACAAAACGCTCCATCTTGGTGTGCAGATCTCCAGGTATTTAGCTCTTAAAATGGATGGGGAATATTTGTCGGTATTTTCTTGCATGTTTGAAATGTTAATAAAAATGTCCAAGAAAAGAAGAGGTTGGAGTGGGAGAATAGCAGACCATTACCAGCAGCTGCAGCAAGTGAGGTATCAACTCATCCCAACAGCGCCCAGCGCCAAAGATGCTGCAAGACACACGCCAGGGGAGACCCAGACTCAGGCAGGGCGCTCTCACCGTCCAGGCAGGGAGCCTGGGCCCTGGCCTGAGATGGGGGGTGACCACGGAGGAGGGCTGGCACCAAAGACAGGGGACATCACGGTTGGGCAGTCTTGTCCCACGTAACATCTTCTGTATGAAGACAACACGTCGACATGGACCCCCCCCCCGGCCCCGCCAGAGTGCTCAGCTGAAGAGTGCCATCTATAAACACCCCTGATGCCGAGAGGGTTGGGCGAGCTGTAGTTCTCACCTCCCCTCTTTCATGATGGAGGAGGGGAAGTGAGCCTGGCCCTGGAGCCCCAATCTCCGTGGATCGTGCTGTGGCCATCTGGACTGTCGACAGATGAGTCCGGTGTGGTGGGCGTTAAGCAGGCACGTGCTGTGTGACCTCAGGCTAGCTGCCGCACATCTCTGAACTTGGCTTTCTCACCCATGAAATGAAGATGGTCACAGAACCTCCCTCGTTAATTCTGAGAAAGGTGTGGGGGTTTCCCATGGTGGTGCGGAGTGCATCTGTAGAGTAGGTAAAAGCACTCTCCTGGGAGCTGTAATTCTAAGAAAATCTTCAGTGCAACCTAACACACATCTGGAATGCGCCCCAATTCTAAGCGTGTTGGATGAGTTTCCAGCCAGTGACACACCCATTAGCCGGCACCGCCCAGGCTACACAGCCCGCGTCGCCCGCCCTTCTGACCTCTTCCACCAGACCACATGCCCGTTTAAACATCACTGTGCTGGGTCTGCAGCATGTACTGTGAAGTGGGGCGAGTCTGTCCCTTCCCACTCCCAGTGCCCCCCACACTCCATGGCGGGAACACACCACCCCTACCTATTCCGTTCCCCTCTTGATGACTGCTTTCAGCTTGGGGATCTGAAAGGTTTTAAAACTTTTGAGGCTGGAGGCTTATACATTTGAAGGTAACCATGTCAACAGCAGCTGCCCGCCTTCTGGGGCCTGGCCCTCAGGTGCCCCCTCCTTGGTTCTGGACCTCAAAGGCACGACTCAGACCTTTGGCCACTGTTGTGTGTACACACAGATATGTCTTCCTGGGGCTATATTCCAGTCCTCACTAGGTTCTCAAGGGGTTCTATGACCTAAGAGGCTCAGGACCACTGACCTAGAACGGTGAGACCCGAGTAAGCTTCTTCAGCTCGACTAACACTCGTGGAAAACATTACTTTGGAGAAGAGCCTTCTGAGACCCTGCCTCACACCGCTACGGCTGCCAGGGTGACGCGCGTACACGAGGCCCTGTCCTGGTCTCACCGCGTGGGAGCTGTGACTGGACGAGCTCTCCGCTGGGCACTGGGAAGATGGGACAGCTCATCTCATCTGCGAGGCTGCTGTGAGGAGTCCGGGACCCACGCACGCCTGACCCAGTGGAAGCAGCCGTCAGCGGGGATTGTCACTGCAATCCCATGTCCTCTTTCAGACTTGAGAGCTGCCACTCAAAGGAAGAGCCTGCTCCCCGTGGAAAAGTCCCCACCTCAGGAGCTCTGGTGTCCAGTGACAGCTCTGCCACTGACCCACCCTGTGGCCTGGGCCTGTTTCTGCCTCCGTGAGACGAGGAGACCTGTTCCCTGGTGCCACACCACTTGAGCACACACCACAGGTCCTACCAACCTCGTCCCCGGCTGGTGTTTCCACTGTCCCCGCCGCAGAGCAGCACGGCTCGCTGCCCAGGTCTCTGGGAGAGAGGCTCCGCTGGACCGTGTCTTCACTAGGCTCTGGTGGACAAGAAGTGCGTCCTCTGACAGGCCTGCTGGCTTAATAAGTATCATTAGCAAGGGGCAGCTACTCGATTCCCCGACGTCCACTTTCCGAGCCACCAGCTGGTGTCAAATGGAGAACGGATATTGAGGACATGTCAACACCCCCTCGGGAGGTCCCCATGGGAGAAGTCATGCTGTGGCCCTGGCCGGTGGCTCCATCCCCTCGCAGGCTGGCACACCCTCCTCGTCTTCATCCACCGAGAAGACGCCTGGTGCACTGAACACAGGTGAGTGGACAGCGCTCTGGGGACTGATGACAGTGGCTGAGAGCAAATTCAAATGCAAGGAGGAAAAAAGCCTGTGAGGAGGGCTGAACACTTTCAGGCCAGAGAGGCATTCCGGATGGGACCTTCCCCTTCCCATTTCAGGGATGGGCGGCACCGCTGACGCTGGTCAGCGTTCCTTTCCCACGCCAGACGGCCACGGCCCGCACGGGAGCACAGCCTGTTCTCGGTGCTGCCACCAAGCTGGTGGCAGAGGGCTCGAGGGTGCAGAGGGGCCTGATGCGAGGGCTGGCTGGTGACATGGCTGGTGCGGGGTTCTGCCGCACTCCTGTTCTCTCCTGTCGTGTGAGATCCGACACGGCCCGGCCGCTTCAGGAAAGCCTGACTCCCTCCCGGCCCACGCACGCGCCGGGGCTCTGAGGATGACAGGGAAGAATTACGGACCACAGCAATTAGCCCAAGGTCTGGTGTTGTAAACATTTATTTAAAAAATACTACGGAGAGATGTGGATTCAAAAAAACACAGAGTCACATACAGAAACAAAATGTACTGGACCAAAGGAAAAAAAGACACCATAGGCATTCCAGAAGGGAGGACAGTGGAAAACTATTTACAGGTCATTTATAAAAGGGCAAGTCTACAAAAGCGTGTAATACCAAGTATAAATGCAAAATATAGTGGCACATCGTGTGAACAGGAAGAGACAAGTACCTCAGAAACGGGCAGTGGAGGGGACCTGGTGGGCTTCGTTCCGCTTCGTCTGCAAGGCCACTGGCGGTGTTCGGGCACCCTCCCCCCTCGGTCTGCACAGCACAGCAGCCCAGGGGGGGCAAAGAGGTGAGGCGCTGTGAAAACAGCATAAAACGACCCAGAGGAAACCATCTCTATCAGAGAAATAAAAGACAAACTCAGGTGATTAGTGTACAAACAGGGCCCGAGTGAGGTCATGGGCATGGGGCGGCCTGGGGAGCGGGTGGGAGGCAGTCTCCTCCTGGTTTCTCCTCCGGTTCTCCTGAGCAAGGCCCAGGCAGGTGCCGGCCCACTCTTCAGTAGCTGCTCCAGGTCAAGGTCAAGGGCACGTGGGCTCCTGCCCCTGAGCCTAGTCTTCGGCAGCCTGGGGAGATGACACTGAGGACTGCTCTCTGAGACACTTCCTGGGGTTTCCTTTGTCTGATTCTCTTCATCCCTGATGACTCCCACCGGAACGTTAGGTTAAGTGTTGCTCGTGGTAATTAAATAAGCTACGTGCCCATCGGGGCATGGCCCAACGCTGGGCGGGGCTTTGGTGCCCCAGTCCTTTCCCTCCTGCGTGTGCGCTGGGCACCCGATGGTGGCTCCTTCTCTCTGGGGAGGCAGCTGTGCTGAGGGCAGTTTGGAAATGCTTCAAGAACTCCGGAAAGCCGAAGACTGGCTTGTCACCAGGGAAAGAGCCCTGCAAGAATCCACTTTGCCTTAGAGGAGCATGATGGAAAGGAAAGAGCGCAACTGGAAGTGAAGACCGAGCCCCGGGGAACTCGGAAGGAAGGTAACTGTGCTCACTGCCGACCTGCCAGGCCCTGCTCTGGGCCATCCTGGGCCTGGCTGCGCCCCCAAGCTCGCCACCTCCTCCTGCCTCTGGAGCCCCTGTGTGCTCCCTCACGGCCCTGCTACCTTCCAGACTCAAGCTTTCTATCCAGGATTACAGTGCACGTCACAGGAGAGCAGGTGACAGGGCCCTGAGGATCTGGAGAGGACAGCGAGGAAACTCTCCCCATCGCGGACTCCTTGGCTTCCCCCCAGACCGGGACCCAGAGGCTGGCTGGT
>SJXQ01009901.1:169103-181067 GCA_006408695.1 Aepyceros melampus
CCCTTGTCTCTCCCCGGGGACTCGGAGGCGGGCTTGTGCCTCCTCCCCCGGGGCTCCTCTGCAGCAGTGGCGGCGGCCTTGCTGGGCCCTCCAGAGGCTCCTGGCCCAGCCCGGCTGGTTGGGGGTGCCGGCTCGGTGGGCGTCCCCGTGGCACTGGGCCTGCTGGCCTCCTCCTTGTGGGGAGGGCTGGAGGGAGGCGCAGCCGCACCCTGCCTCCGGAGCGGTTTTGGCGTCAGGCTGGGCGGGCTGGAGCCTGGGCTGGCCTCAGCCGCATCCTTGAAGACCTCGTCGGCGGCCTCCTCGGTTTTCTTCACCAGCCGGGGTGGCGGGGTGACTGTACCTCTGGTCATCTGGTCAGACCTATTCTCGCTTGCCCGCTTCCGAGGCAGGGCCGGCTTCTCACTTTTGTGGCCTCCGAAGGTGGACGAGTCGAACTGCCTGCCGGTGGACTGCAGGTCCCGAGGCAGGGTGACTGACCGCCACTCTGTGTCCTTGGCGCCGTGGGGCACACAGGAGGCTGAGCAGGACCTCAGGAAGCGCTTGCTGGCGCCACCGCCGCTCTCCTCTTCACCGGCGGCCAGCCGGCTGCTGGTCAGCGTGCTGGACTTTTTCCACAGGTGGGGCGACCGGAAGCCTGCACCCCCAGACTCCCGGAAGGCTCCATTGGGGACCCCGGCCCCGCCGCTGGGCTTCGGGGTCTTGGCCGACTCTGCTGCGTCCAGGGGTGCCAGCGCCAGTGCCCCGTTGCTGATTTCCCGGGCTTCCTCCTCGCTGGCCGCTTTCCGCTCGGGCGGGCCATCCATCTCCCGGAAGGAGCTGCTGCGTTTGGGAGGGGTCGGGGCGGTTTTCTTCTTCTTCTTGATCAAGGCGCTGAACAGGTTGGTCTTCTTGTCTTTGGGAAGTAGGCGTTCATCCTCATTGAGGGTGCCATCCGGAGGACCCCGCTCTTTTCGAGGGAGCAGTGGAGATACAGCGGGCTCATGGTCCACAGGATCTGAAACACACAGGGAAGAGCTGAACGACCCAGGCCAGAAGCGACGAGCCTGGCCTCGCCCGGGCCGGCCAGCCTGTCCTCACCGAGCGGCCTTGCATCTGCGCTCTGCTGGGCCTGTGTGTGTGGTTGGGCTGCCCACCCCTGGCGAGCGACTTCTGTCTGCTTACTCTCGGCTTCCTCATCGATAAAACGGAGCACAACAGAGCTATGGAGTGCTGCAGCGAGAATGGAATGGATGTGGGGCATTTATCACAGCTCTTGGCACGAAATCTTCAGTAGCTGTCGTCACTGCATACTGGTGTTGTTATTACTGGGCAGAGCTAAGATCTCTCTCCTTGAAGACAGCAGAACAAAAACCTGGGGCACCTGCGCCCACTGCCCCACCCCTGTTAAAGCAGCAGAGGCCCCTGCACACCACCATCTGGAGGGTACAAGGCAGACGAGGCCAAGCACAGGGTCAGGAGCTGGGCCTCTCCCACCAGGCGGCTGCTTGCGGCTCCTGTGAGGCCGGGCAGGAGGGAGGGGGGCCGCGTGCCTCGGAGTGCAGTGACAACAGGCTATTATGCTCAGGGAACTAGATGGGTGACCTTTTAAAACTTTTAAATGGGCATTCTTTAAGTATGAATAACAGCGCCTAAGAAATCTTTCTGGCGTTGCCAAGCTCCCCGCGAGTGAGTGACAGAGCTCTCCCTCCGAGAGCGGCAGCAGACCTGGGACGCTGAGGGACGGAGCATCTGTCAGAACAGCAGGTGGCACACAGGCTCCCAGATCTGGGGAGGTCGAGGCCCTCCCCAAACCTCAGCCCCGTCGGAGGAAGGCGAAGACAGTGAATTTCTAATGAATTATGCACCGCTCTGTTTCAGAGGCTGAACAGCTAATTGACACTCTTGGCGTGCCATGAGATTACATATCAGAATATCCCTCAGATGAATACTGATGGGGGGTAAATGAACATGATGGCTTATCACTGGCCTTTTAATAAGCCACAAGTTCTCAGGGTGGCCCCTCCTCCCCACCGCTGTCCCACTTCCTGACGTCAGGACGACTAACGAAGGATGGAGGGGCCAGGTTCTAGGTAGTTTACATGCTGTTGAAGCAGGGCAAGCAAGACGGTCCAGGGAGTGTGCGAAGAAAGCAGGATAATTTATCTCTTATGTAAACCTTTTAAGTGTATATTTTTGCTATATTTCATAGTAATGGCAACCCACTCCAGTGTTCTTGCCTGGAGAATCCCATGGACGGGGAAGCCTGGTGGGCTGCCGTCTATGGGGTCGCACAGAGTCGGACACGACTGAAGCGACTTAGCAGCAGCAGCAGCAGTACATATACAATACCTGTGTACAGGAGCTACACACTCAACTTTTTAAATATGGGTACATGATGAAAGAATAGCAAGGAGAGATAAGAAATCCGAAAACTTCCAGATGTTCAAGCTGGATTTAGAAAAGGCAGAGGAATCAGAGATCAAATTGTCAACATCTGCTGGATCATAGAAAAAGCAAGAGAATTCCAGAAAAACATCTACTGCTGTTTCAATGACTATGCTAAAGCCTTTGACTGTGTGAATCACAACAAACTGTGGAAAATTCTAAGTGATCAATGTGAAGAAATAGAGGAAAACAATAGAATGGGAAAGATTACAGATCTCTTCAAGAAAATTAGAGATACCAAGGGAACATTTCATGCAAAGATGGGCTCAATAAAGGACAGAAATAGTATGGACCTAAAAGAAGTAGAAGATATTAAGAAGAGGTGGCAGGAATACACAGAAGAATTATACAAAAAAGATCTTAATAACCCAGATGACCATGATGGTGTGATCACTCACCTAGAGCCAGATATACTGGAGTGAGAAGTTGAGTGGGCCTTAGGAGCATCACCATGAGCAAAGCTACTGGAGGTGATGGAATTCCAGTTGAGTTACTTCAAATCCTAATAGATGGTGTAAACTCCATATGCCAGCAATTGTGGAAAACTCAGCAGTGGCCACAGGAATGGAAAAGGTCAGTTTTCATTCCAAACCAAAAGAAAGTCAATGTCAAAGGATGTTCAAACTACTGCACAATTGCACTATCTCACACGCTAGCAAAGTAAGGCTCAAAATTCTCCAAGCTAGGCTTCAACAGTACATGAACCGAAAACTTCCAGATGTTCAAACTGGATTTAGAAAAGGCAGAGGAATCAGAGATCAAATTGCCAACATCTGCTGGATCATGGAAAAAGCAAGAAAATTCCAGAAAAACATCTACTGCTGCTTCATTGACTATGCTAAAGCCTTTGACTGTGTGAATCACAACAAACTATGGAAGAGCTGGGATATACCAGACCACCTTACTTGCCTCCTGAGAAACCTGTATGCAGGTCAAGAAGCAACAGTTAGAACCAGACATGCAACAACAAACTGGGTCCAAACTGGGAAGGGAGTACGTTAAGGCTGTACATTGCCACCCTGCTTATTTAACTTATATGCAGAGTACATCATGCAAAATGCTGGGCTGGATAAAGCAAAAGCTGGAATCAAGATTGCTGGGAGAAATTATCAGTAATCTCAGATACAGCACCTTTATGGCAGAAAGCGAAGAAGGGCTAAAGAGCCTCTTGATGAAACTGAAAGAGGAGAGTGAAAAAGCTGGCTTAAAACTCAATATTCAAAAAACGAAGATCATGGCATTAGGTCCCATCACTTCATGGCAAATAGATGGGGAAACAATGAGAGGTTTTATTTTATTAGGCTCCAAAATCACTGAAGATGGTGATTGCAGTCATAAGTAAAAGATGCTTGCTCCTTGGAAGAAAAGCTATGACAAACCTAAACAGTGTATTAAATAGCAAAGATATCACTTTGCCAACAAAGGTCCATATAGTCAAAGCTATGGTTTTTCCAGTCGTCATATATGGATGTGAGAGTTGGATCATAAAGAAGGCTGAATGTTGAAGAATTGATGCTTCTCAATTGTGGTGTTGGAGAAGACTCTTGAAGAGTCCCTTGGATAGCAAGGAGATCAAACCAGTCCATCCTACAGGAAATCAAGCCTGAATATTCATTGGAAGGACTGATGCTGAAGCTGAAGCTCCAATACTTTGGCCACCTGATCCGAGAACAGATTCATTAGAAGAGACTCTGATGCTGGGCAAGATTGAAGGCAGGAGGAGAAGGGGACGACAGAGGACGACATCGTTGGTTGGCATCACTGATTTAATGGATAGGAGTTTGACCAAGTTCCAGGAAATGGTGAAGAACAGGGAAGCCTGGTGTGCTGCAGTCCACAGGGCCGCAAAGAGTCGGACACGACTCAGTGACTGAACAACATGACAGAAAAAACTGGAATCATGGGGTCTTGTAGACTCTGGCTTTGTGCGTCCCTTCCCATTCATGCAGAGTGTGTGGCCCACCAGAGCAATCCCCTAGAGGCAGCTAAGAACCCAGACGCCTGGCCCACGGCAGACATCTCCACTCCGTTGGTCTGCTCTGGAATCCAGACGTCTGTAGTTTTTTTTGGTTGGGGCAACTGCAAAACCAGAGCAGCCTTGCTCAGAGCAGAGCCTGGCACCCAGGAAGCACTGGATCCATGTTTGCTCATGTTAACCCCTCCTGCAGTGCTCCCACTGCCCTCGCTAGTCAAGGGGACAGCACCAGAGTCTTCTCAGGGACAACGAGGACGCCAGCTCTGCCATGGGGCTCTCATGGCTCCATCAGCACCAGTGAGCTTTTCCTATCAGTGCTTTCACAATGAGCTGCTCTTTGTTTGGTTCAGTGTTTATTATTGCTCTATCTGTCCACCATGCAGAACCACCACAAACAGTGTGAAAGATGCATGAAAAGGTGGGTTTGTTCCTGGTAGGCTGCATGCATACCTCTGCCTATCTGACTAGACTGACTGCCGAAGCAATGGCTCCTACCTGGTGGGGGTGGGGGGTGGTGGGGGTAGAGAGTGCAGAGAAAAGGAGAACTTTCCTCTCTTTGCAGCTGGCCTACTCATGAGAGATGTGCCTGCCTTTCAGTTTAGGGTTGACTCCCTGGGGCCCCCGAGGTGGGTAGGGGGTGGGCACATACCAGTCTCTCCTGGGCCCTTGGAGTGGGGTGTCTCGGGCATGTCGGGGGTGTCTTTGTGCTCACAGCTCTCCTGGAAGTTCTTGTCTTGGTGGGCAGTTCTGGGGCCTGCAGCAGGGTACCTGCAACCCCTCGCATGCCTTTCTTCCCCAACTCCTTTTCCACTTCTAAGAAACACCAAAAAAATTAAGAATGAAACCAGCATTCATCAGCAGTGGTATCATTGTGGTACGTTGGCTTTTTCTTTTTAAGGCAACAGTAGTAAACTATACACAGTTACAGAAAAGGGACATACACTCTAAAGAAACAGTACTTGAGCAATTTTCAGAACCCTGGCTGCAAGAGACGGAAAGCCACCCTCAGCACCCCTGCTCCGCTTTCTGGTCTCCGGCGAGATGCCGGCCCACACGCTCTCGCAGGAAGTGGACTGAGGGCCTGGGCTGGGCCCTACACGGCTGCCCTTCCCAGGTGGGCCTCGCCCCCCCACAGGCACCCCCAGGACAGGCACTCACCATCTGATATGCTGGACTCCTGGAACATCGTTTCAAAGGCTTGGTGGATCTCAGCGAAGGAGGGGCGGTCAGAGGGATTCCACTGCCAACCTGCAGATGAGACCCAAGTCAGACTGCCCATGAGGCCTCGCTAACATGGGGGGACGAGACATTCTCAGTGTAAAGTCTGGAAATTAACATTCCAATCCTGCTTAAGCATCTTTTGCTATGACAAGTTAAAGTGACGAATGTCACTGTGTCCTATTACAGACATTGAGATTTTGAGAAAATTTTACATACTGGCAGGAATACAGAGTCTAAAATCCCAGAGACAGGCTGACAGCAACAACTACATTTACAAATAGGATTTTACCAGCCTGCCTCCAGCAAATGTAGAAAGTTACTAAACCCAGTAGCTTGCTTCCTACCTTACCCTTACTTCATGGTTATCAAAGCCCAAATTCCTCATCAGAAAAGATGTACTAATTAAAACAAGGTTAAAATGAGGATTAAGGGATGACTAAATCCCATTAGGTGAAGACAGAGTCCCTCTCAGAAACTTCTGTTGAGAGTATCAATTCATATAACCTTTTTGAGAAAAGATGATAAAACCTATCAAAATTTAAAATGCACTTAGCTCCCTGAACCAAGAGTTCAACTTCTAGAAGTACTAGCAAAGTGCATAAAGGTCTGTGTATGAGGGCTGGTTCCTGCCTTGTTTATAATGACAAAAAAAACACCCAACAACAACAAACGTGTAAAACCACCAAATGCTCATCAAAAGCGGACTGGATGAGTGAATAAATCATGCCATAGATGCCAGACAGCTACATAAAGATATGAGACAGCAAAGTGGGGGAGAGAGAGTGCACTTGCTCTGAATCACAGACATGGAAAGACAGGCCTGTTCCACTGCTAAGTACAAAAAAAAAGTTGAGGTGATAAATTTTTACACATTTTATATATGCACACACACGTTAACGTACTTACACACACAACCTAAAACACACACACGTAACACACACACACCACACATATCACACACACGTGTGTGTATGTATGTGTATGTAAATTGCTGAAATTTCAGGGCCCATAATATATATGGGCTTCTCTGGTGGCTTAGCTGTAGGGAATCCTGCCGATGCAGGAGATGCAAATTGGATCCCCAGGTTGGAAAGACCCTGGAGAAGGAAATGGCAGCCCACTGCGGTATTCTTGTCCGGGCAATCCCACGGGCAGAGGAGCCTGGCGGGCTGCAGTTCACAGGGTTGTAAAACTTGGGGTTCTTATTAATAAATGCAAATTTCTTGTATAGTAGGCAAATATTCTGAGTGACTTTTATCCAGCCAGGTTTGATATCCATCAGTCTCATTTTGCATGAAAAACAAAAAACCCTCATACATAAAATACTATATATGAATAAAGGCACATAGAAACATGGGGGAAAAAGTACCAAACTGTACAGTAGTTGCTCCTGAAGAATGGGGAAGGAGAGAGGAAATGGAGCACTTTTAACCCCTCACTTGACACACACGCCCCGCACTGGGTTGCCTACAGAGCCCCCATCGGAACCGGCAGGGAAGGCTCACATGCTCGCATGAGTTCGTAGACCTTCTCTGGCAGCCTTCTGGGCGCTCCATGCGGTAGTCTTTCTCCAGCAGCTCATACACCTGGGACAGGTCAATTCCTGGGTAAGGTGACATGCCATAGGTAGCAATTTCCCAAAGCAACACTCCAAATGCTAAAAGAAAAAAGAGCGAGCAAGACTGTTCAAGATGCATTTAAGATTTGACTGCACCGCATTCAAAACTGGCTAACTATGCAGCAGACTTCAGAAGTTATGCCCTCAGAAGTAGCCCAGACACTCTGACATTTTATGAGGCTCTTAATTACCGACAGCCCTGGACAGAACAGGACAGAATAAGGCTTTCCAGTCACTCACGCCCACAGACTAGCACATGCTGTAGGAGAGGAGGGGCCTGGGGTGGCCAGCCCCTCCAGGGTCTTTAAGGGAGCATGGCCATCTTATTGGGAGATGTGGTGGAAGGCGCCTAGTACTGGAGCTGAAGAAGCCATTTCTAGTCGTGGCTCTGTGGCCAACTAGCTGCGTGCCTCCAACAGGCACCTCTCTCTTCTGGGTACGAGAAGTTATCTCTAAGGTCCCTTTCAATTCCAAAAATTCCATTAAAATCTAACAAAATCAGTGAAATTCCAGGCCCCACTAAGGAACCTGAATTCCTTGGAGAAGTGGGTGGTTCAGGTCTGGGGCAGAGAATGAACCTGGAGTATTTCATTCATTTCAGATAGCACAGATGCTATAGAAGACTATAGGGTTTTGTCAGAAAGAACCAGGAATAATTTGAAGTTCCCACAGGCCAAAGTTGAGACGATCTGAATATCAATTTTAAAAAACTGCTGCAGTGGATTAATCCGTAACATACTCAAATATAATTAAATCCAAGAGCTTGTAATAACACTACAAAAGGAAAACAAAACCTAATTGGTCACCACTGGAGGGTATTAAGAAATCAATCTGTTATCTTGGAAACTGGTTAATAATGGCAAGGAAGTTTATATTTGTCTTTCCTGTATGAACTGTACCCCCTACTGTAATCAGATGGTAGGAGGGAGGAAGTTTCTCTTATAGAAGTATGGAGCTCATAAATGAATAAGGAATGACAGAACCAGGGAACTGTCATTTGGCAACCCCCTCATAAATCAGTGGCTCTAGACAGAGAGGGAAAATCAAGAATTACGGGGCTACTGATCAAAGATACCCTCCTTCCTATGAAGCACTCTTACCAAGACAAAACAAGTCAAACCCGAATGTGATCAAGGTGTCTAGGTCCAACCATCCGTTTTCTGGGAACAGTGAAGGCTGAGGAACATGAAAAACTGAGCAGAATCGAGAATGTGGGCGACTTTAAAGGACAAATGGCGGGATCTCTTCCACAAATAACCAGTGAGAGACACAGAGAGAGGAAAAAGGAGTTTACAGATGAGGGGAGACCTAAAGGATATCATCAACTAATTGCACTGGGAAATTTGTATTTTCACCCCAATTCAAACAGATTAAAAAAAAAAAAGCATGCCTTTTATGATTAATTGGAAATTTGAACATTGATATTTGCCAATATTTAGAAACCGTTCCTTGATGGCTCAGCAGGTAAAGAATCTGTCTGTAATTCAGGAGACACGGGTTCGATTCTTGGGTCCGGAAGATCCCCTGGAGAAGAAAATGGCAACCCACTCCAGTATTCTGGCCTGAAACATCCCATGGACAGAGGAACCTGGTGGGCTACAGTCCAAGGGGTTGCAAAGAGTCGGACACAACTGAGTGACTAAGCACGCAAAACTCAGAAACTAAACTCAACTTGCGGCTCTACAAACACAAAAGCCGTCTTTAAGAGACATATGAAATATTCATGGACAAAACATTATGCCGTCTGGAATTTACTTTGAAATAACAAGGGTTGGTGCTGGGCGGGGGTATAGGGTGAGAGGGTACCACGAGGTGAAGACAGCAAAGCTGGGGGTGGCAAGTGCCTGGAGTCACCAGGCAACTCTGCCTCCTTGACTGCCTGCTGACAATCTGCATAACAAAAAAGCAAAAGTAAAATCCTGTCACACAAGGCTTCGGAGAGGAACATTCTACGTGAATCCAAACCAGACCCTGCAGCATTCTCTCCACAGAGGCAGACCCTGGGTGCCTGCAGGGTGGGCTGGCTGCCCTGCACATCCAGGCAATCTAAGAGTGAAGAAGACATAAAGTTGTTAAGTTGGGGGAAAGAGTTCATCTGAATTATTTTGGAAGAGAAAAAAAAATCTCACTTTTACCTCAGTTAGAAGAGAAAACATGGGAGAAGAGATTTTTAAAACTGAAAAAAGTAAAAGAAACAAAAAGAGAAGGAAGCAATGAGAAAGAAATGAAAGAGCAAGGGAAAAGGAACTGAAAAGGCAAGGAGAGAGCAAAATGGGGACACAGCCTCACCCTAGAGGAAGGCTAGGACAAGCCAGAGCGGTGGCCCTTACCCCAGATGTCCGACTTGATGGAGAACTTGTTGTAGGCCAGGCTCTCAGGTGCCGTCCACTTGATGGGGAACTTGGCCCCAGCGTGGGCTGTGTAGGTGTCCCCTGTCATCAGCCTGCTCAGGCCAAAATCAGCCACCTTCACCAAGTGGTTTTCCCCTACCAGGCAGTTTCGGGCAGCAAGATCTCTGGGAAAGGAAACAGTTTATCTGTGAGTTCCTGGCTGGCTGTCAGCTTTACAAATCTTCCACCACTGTTTACCAAGGGGCAACACCCACAATGGGAAAATGGGAGATCCTAATCAAATATATCTACTTGTAAATAGTAACCACCAAGCTCTACCCGCAGAAGGTGGCGGGGGAACAGGCTCCCTGGCCCCACGATCTGGAGTGAGCGAATCACCCTAGGACTCGGTCCTCTCCCCCGTAAGATGAGGATGATGACAGCGGTGCTTGCTTCTTAGGGTGGCTGTACGTGGCAGTGAATTCACAGTAGAGCACTGACTGAGGCCTGGGGACAGTGTCCTTAGGAGTCTGTTCAGCTACTACTGCCCTGTGCCAGGCACCGGGAGCAGACATCCAGGCCAGGCCTTGATCTCGAGAAACTCACTCAACGTGAGTCTCTGCTTGTCCTATTTAGACTCAACAGGATAAAAAAAGCCCACCACATCCTTTATCCAAATTGTATTTCCCACTTTCCTATTTCTTCCTGATGTGTATCCAAATGTATCCTATGGATTCTCTCCTGTATAATCGGCTTCCTTTTGCCTCCTGGTTCTCCCATGGAGGCAGGAGCCTAATCTCTGGTTCACGGACGTTAACCATGAAATCGCAGGGCAACCTGGAGCGCAGGGTGAGAAGAGGCACCCGCTGAAGGCGATAGCTGTGTGAGATAGCCTGATCACCAGCAATGAGAAGGAAAGGAAATTCAGGAGGGTTGTGCCTAATAGGATTTCGGTAAAGCATTTTAAGTTTGCGTGAATGAAGAGAGAACGAACCGAGCCGTGCAAGGCAAACCAGAAGTCAAGAAATTTCAATTTGCAGCCTCAGAGGGTTCACTTTCCTGAGTGACAGGAGCCTCTGAAGCAGACTCTCATGGAGCAGAGAAAAATTTGTCATACAAGGCGCCGCCAGCAGTTCACACACGCTCCTCTTACTCCTCACTATGAAGTCCCGTGTACAGGTTTCATACTTGAGTTAATTGGGAAGGAAAGGTCACCACGGTGGCTGGAGAACATCTTGTATAGAAGACTCCGGCAAAGCCCATCAGGCCCTGTCCTGCACAGGCCGTCACTCTGCTAGGAAACCATTTCCACCAGCAAAGAATGTGGAGACCAAGATAATTGTGGCATGCTTGAAGGTCAGAACACTCCAGGCTTTGAAGCAGCCAAGATGCTTAATTTAGAACTACGCATACACAATCCTGACAATGGTGGAAACATCCCTGAACCAGACGACAGCAAGTTAAGTGGAGAATGAAATGATAATTACCAGAAGGGAGGGGAAAACACATACACACACAACATGGGAACAAAACCCATGTAGGGCTGTTTCTGAGAGCTTGTGGGAAAAAAACGCCCCAGCGGCTGCTGGAAGAGGTCACAACACTACTGACGAACCCCAGCCCTGGAGGTGTAACAGGTACCCTATGTCACAGGGAGCCCTGCCAATGAAAAGGGCGCCTTATGATAAACTTCACTCAGTATTTCTCTTAATCCAAAATGATTCTGCAGTGAAATACTTCTCAGCCTGGCAATGTCAGGAACCTGGTGTTTGCCTTTGCTCCAAGGTCCAAGGAGCTGCCGGCACTAAAAAAGTCAGAGGCCGAGCCAGAAGACCTTGTAGGTTGGGGTGTTTTTTTGTAAAAGGATGCCCAGGTCCCATGGTTGCTCCACGACTCCGCCGGTGCGGGGAGGGCGGCCGCTCAGGGCTCCTACCTGTGGATGAAGTTTTTCTTCTCCAGGTACTCCATGGCAGACGAGATCTGAGTGGCCATGTACAGCAGCACCACGGCGTTCACCTCCTGCCGGTTACAGTCCCTCAGGTAGTCCAGCAGGTTCCCATAGGTCATGAACTCAGTGATTATGTAGAACGGGGGCTCCCGGGTGCAGACCCCTGCCAACGAGACAAGGCTTCAGCATGCCGCTCTGCTCCCAACGGAACACATACCAGAAAAGATGAGCCCTAAAGAACGAGGCTTCCGAGACAGATTCTCACTGCGCCCCTACATCCTCGGCCCACGTCCTGCGATGACTCCATGCACTCGCTGGCTGAGATTATGTCTCCGCGGGAGGGACGTGGCCCCCCCCTTTCTTCTTCCTCTCAAGCCCATGGGCTTCAACAGGAACGAGGCTCCCGCTGAGTTCAAGAGCAGAGGCCACATCAAACACACTAAGACAT